>JAMKCH010010760.1:0-80207 GCA_023653785.1 Ophioderma brevispina
GGCTTGCAAAACTGATTTTGTCTTCTGAAAGTAGGGGTTTGAAATGAAAACTGAAATTTTGAGAAATTTGAAGCCTTGGGAGTGAATTTGGATAAAATTTAGCTTATGAGGGCAGATATTTTCCCAAAAGGGGAGGGATCTATCAACTGGGGCTTAGGAAACTGCTGGAGAGACGGGAAATGGGTCGTAGGGCCCCACATTACCCTTACATTCCCAATGTCAGTCTTCCCCCCATAGTCACCCTTTCCAATGAAATTGTCATCAACAGGGATGCCAAATTCGTGAGTTGTGGAGTTTGCGAGAATCAAATTTACGTGAAAGTGGACAAACATTTAGTACATTGATCAAGGGAGAAATTGCTTCTCATATCTGGATCTACAAGAATCATTGTGAGAATCGATTCTGTGATTCTCATCAAATTTGCATCCCTGATCTTATGTGCAGAGGTTATGTTCTTGTAGTGATTCAAGATATGGTCAGTATTTAATACGAGCATATCACTTAACAGGCTTTTAGGGTTAGATTCTCAATAGCGTCTAATTGTACTGGTAGGTCATCAAAATTTAGACATTGTAATTATTTCTAGTATTTTTTATGCCCATGTCTCTGAGCATTGGCTACATAAGTGAAAAGCTTTAAAGATGCATACAGACCTTAGCATTCTATTTTGATTGGTTACTCAGATGGTTGTACCACATTTACAAAAGAAGATACAGTTACAGCAGGTGTTAGAATATTGGGGGCTTAAAGCAAATGATGAAAATGGAGTCCTAGAGTCATTTGATTCATTTTGTATAAAAACACTTAATATGTTTCCTGCATAGAATAGAGGGAATTCACAACCGTCATTCAGAGTGATCTTTTAGAAGGGTCAGTCATATAAGGTAATGAGTGATAAGCAGGTTAAAGTTTTATGTAGGGTCATTTGAGGTCATTGTTAAAAAAATGCTAAAAAATGCTTCTTGTTTGAAATAGGGGGTTAATTACCAAGTCAGAATTGATTTGTGCAGAGTGAATCATAGTGTTGTTTGGGATCCGGGAGAAAGGTCATAAGGGTCATTTCAGGGTTACCAATAATTACAAATGATTTATCCACAGGAATAGGATTCATCCCTTTCTCATACATTGCAATAATAAGCAGTGAACCACACAAATGAATTCAACACATTTGAAGTCATTTGAAAGCAAACATACTGTTCTACAGAATGATGGGTATTCAAGAAAGCTTCATCATCAGAGCATACACAAAGGTGGGGCGAGTTTGGGAGTTGGAGTTTGTTTGCAAGTCGGGGAAGGAAAAAAGATCATTTACAAAGAATACAATATATTAAAGCCGTTATACACTTAGGTCAGCCACTTGGTTTTTAAATGTGGATTACCATCCATTAGGGGAACATTGTCTTGTGCCACCCCAAAAAAGATTCTGTTGCCACCAATCTTCAACATTACTTATCTACTTGATTTTTGTAATGGCAAAAGTGAGCTTTTCAGCAGTCAGAGGTCAAAGGTCCAGTTAAAAGCCTAGCGTTCACGTTTAATGTTAATTAAAATTATTTAAGGGCGTGGTAAGCTACTGTAGATGTGGTGCTTTTACTTAAATTAAATCAAATGCAGGGCATGCTACCTATCAGTATTCTTCTACATGTTAGTACTACAGTATAGCTTTATCCTTGGATTTTTTTAAGCAATGAAAAAATAAAAAAAAAAAATGGAACACCAGTATCTTAAGTAATTCTGTCGTAGGCATATCGAAGTCATTTGGTAATAGCTTGTGGTGTTGTCAGGTTTTATTCAACTAAGTAAGCTGAATTGGGCCCGCATGTATCAATGATCCGGACGCTCTAACATGGCTGCTTTTTTGAGACCAGGGGCAGATTGGAAAACAGGTCAGAGGGTTTACACCCTACTCTTATTCGTTTTTGACATTTTGCACTGACTGTGAGGACCATGTACATGGTGACTTCTGTGATCTCTGTACACTGGACCTACGGCTTAACGTCCCCTCCGAGGACGGCCGATGCTTTTTCATGATTCATTTGCCCAATCAAAGGTGATGGGAACCTTGGAGTAGAACGGTATTCTGGATTTATTCAATAGCTCGTACACAGATTAAATCCAGAATTGAGCAACTGACAGTAAATCCCCACAAGTGACCCCACCGGGATTTGAATCGGGATTTTTGGTACATTTGTGCCACAGGCAAGCACCTTAACGGCTAAGCCACGCATTCCCATTTAAGTATGAAAGGATTCTACGAAAGAGAATAATGATGGAACTTCTGGTTGTGGTATAGTTGACTCGCATTTCGTGCTATTTTACTTCTTTTGCCCATAGAATATAAAATTTTAATGCTAATTCCTGTGAAAGTGTGGTAAGTGTTTTAAACTGCAGAGAGCGCCACCATACCCACTAGTCCAATGGTGGATTGTACTAAGATCCAAGGTAGGGAAAGTGAAGGAACTTTCTTTAATACCTTCTAAACAGGACATTGATATGAGCATCTGTCAAGCCTGTATCCCTCCAACATATGCCTTTAAATTTGACATATGTTCAAATTGATCGGTAGTTATTAACCTGCTTTTCTGAGGTTTTTTTCATTCGAGGAGAGATCTACACAATTAAGTGTCTTGGCTTCTTGCAAAAAAGAGGCTAATTCATGTAAATCCATGTTTTAGATCGCTCGACCAAAAACCAATCTCTCTAATTGTGGTATCTTAGATTGTAGAATTTAACATTGTTACCAATTTTCACACATGTCAGTGCAAGAAGTAAGAAAGGTTGGAGCATATTTTTTCAATGATTTTATCATGCTCCTGACCTGACGCTGGCCTAACCATACCAAGAGAAAAATATTTTCAGAGAGGCATAAAGATAAAAATTTAGCCATAGCTTAACAGAGAAGTTTATACCCTCTAGCCTTAAATACTCAAAGTATCACTGCCCCATGACTGCAATCTATCAGTGAATTGAGATATTACGAGTTGCCATGTAGTATGGTAGCTGCGGTTTTTTAATAAAATTTTTAAACACTTACAAACACTGTAGTATTGGAAGCTCTCCAAATCCAAAGTGGTTTCTTAATCCTCAATCCTTGATTGATGAATTATTGTCATCGAGAGCGGCGTTTTTTAATGTCGGCTCTTATCTTGCGAAACTAGTCGGGCGTTTTATGTCCGTTTTCCCCCAAAATTCGGCAAACAACTTGTTCGGGAGGTAGTGGGCGTTCGCCGTAGTTTTCTTTTTTTGGAAATTTAGTGAGGGAGGCAATTTGGTGACTTTTCTATCTTTTGTCAGTTTTGGACATCATCTGATACCATGCTTGTCGTCTTTCGTACTGAATGCTATTCGGTTTAGTGTTGCCACCGATAACCGGTTCAGTGGGTTCTTCGGGCGAAATGAAATTGTGATCGTTGTTTGTTACCAACTTACCATATCTACCAAGGGATTTACCAGGGGAGAGGTCTCAAAACACAAGTTGCGAGTTCATTTGACTTGGAGTAGATTAGTGTAAACAAATTTCCCTGGATGAAGGTCGCCGACTATTATCGAGATGACACAAAAGAAGTTGTTTTACTTGAGGATCAGCTTCAGTTATGTTAATAACTCGGCGTATTTGCAACCAAGTCTCAAAGAATTTTCAGCACAAGTATAATTGAATACTTAGTAAAGCAAAACGTCAAAAAATGAAATCCGGACTTACAAATTGGTATCGGGGTATCGTCCTTGGCAGAAGGCAAAGCCTTTGTTCCCATTATGGCAATTTCTGACTGACCTATGCATAGGTTTATGGTATAGGATGGTGAAAAGTTGGGGTTGTGGTGGTGTTTTTCCGACCCGGGCACAGTTTGAATTTTATTAATGTATATGGTTTATATTTTGGATGTCTTGAAGAAACAATTTTGGTGTGACGCTGAGAAACCTTATCTGGTTGTCATATTAAGTTCTTGTGGCTGTTTTCGATACAATGGACATTGCTGCGGCAATGTTATACCATAGCCCCAGCGTGGCTGTTCCTCTAAACGATTGTACACGACGTTGACCGTTTTAAGGCACCTTGAAACTGATGAAAAGCCAAGTCTGGAATTTATAAGTGGTCATTGAAAGTGAAAGGCACTTTAATATCTTAGGGTTTTCTAGAATAAAATATTCGATTCCTATAAATATGATAAACAAAATGAGGGTATCACTTGCGACAGCGGTGGGCATAATTGAATATTTAAGAACCCTCTTACACTTGGATACTAATTCATTGCGAGTTGGGACGACAACACGCTTGCCTTACTTTTGACGGGTTTTAGAATTTTGGGTCGACGGTGCTTCAATACATGATTGGCCTTACATTCGCCTTTTGCCTTTAATATCCCGCTGCGTTGAAAAGCGGAAAATGTTGAAATAAGTGGCGGTAAGCAGATCAATACTAAGTGGAAATCTTTGGAACACTTCTGCCAGAAATTAATTACGTTTTGACTAGGAATATCCTAAAAAATTGTTCAACAAGATTCAGCGAAATTTGTCAATATAATCCTCTAGTTTTGATAGATGATTTCCTCAAAGTGGGCTGAAACATACGAAAATTAATAGAGAGTTTAATTTAAAAAAAAACCGTTAAAACCCGACAATTTTGTCTGCTACCAGAATGTCATGACCCCTCTGATGTCCTTATTACGTGTGCAACCAAGCGTCATGTATGCTGTTAAAAAGAGATGCATATACGATTGATCTGGCTTCTTTGCTGCATTACGATCATTGTAAGGTTTTATGCGTGGTAACCTGGCTGGGAATGTAACTGTTTTAGTGTACATTGCGATTACCTTCACAAGTAGTTGCAAAAGAACCACGGACCCAAGTATAATATTTAGTATATATAGAGTTGGCCTCTAATACCCTATATGTGACCTTTGACACGATTTTGTCAATCTACATAATAAAACACTTCTGAAACTAAAATGCTAGACCAAACTAAGGAACCACTGGTCAGGACTCTTACTGAGATGGCAGAATGACTATGACGACCCATGTGCCCTTTGACCTATAATGGCCCTATGTGACCCTTTGACCCATTGGTCAAAAGTCTATATTACTAAAAGAATCACTTTGTGGGCGTGTGGGTTTGTCCGGCTATGTGTTCACCGTCCTTTTACATACAGATAGAATTTTGGTTTGTGTGGTAGAGCTCGACGTACGAGGTTTGTGGTCACGATTTGGAGGGGTCATTTTTGGGGTCAACGGTTCATCCAGGGTCGTTGTCGGGTAACTTGGCCGGCTTTTGACGTATGAATATGAGTTTTTGGTTGTGTAGAGTTTCGCCGTCAAGTTTTATGGTCACCTTTTCGAGGGGTAATTTTGGTGGTCAAAGGTCATTTCAGGGGTCTGAAAATGATGGTGGTGTTGAGATAAACTAAAACGTATATACAAGTAAGAAAATAATGTGAACACACTTTTAGGGCAAAAATAGATAAGGCTTGGTTTCTGACTAGTTCTTTCCAAGACTTTCGGATGACCAGCACAGCAATATTGTTATATTAACCTTTAACTGCATAGGCCTATGATGTGTCTTAAAGTGTTACAAATTTAACTCCAGTGGTGCAAAGGGATAGGCTAACACAGATAATGAACCTGTGTTGTGATTTGTGTTTGCCCTTTTGAAAGATTGGCTCCATATTGCTATGTGCAAAGGTTTAGGTTATAATTATTTTAGTGCCTGGGTGTGGACTTTGTTCCACTGACAGTCCTAAAGGGGTTCTGTCAGACGGCGGAGCCCTGTCAATTTTTTGGGGAAAGTTTATTTACGAGCTCTTATCTCATGGTGCAGGTAATATGTTTGTAGATGCGCTCCGTTTTCAAGTTAGGAGCCTGTAATAGGTGACTTTTACTTCGACTTTTCATTTCAATTATTTTTTTAAAATCTCCATAGGTACTTAGTTCCTACTGACAGTCCTTAAATGGGGGCCGTCATACGGAGGTATTTGCCTTAATTTTTTGAGGGTGATTCAGATTATTTTTAAAGAGCTCTATCCTCATGATGGCAGTCATAACTATGAGGTGGCTCGTTTCCGTTACGAACCTTTAAAGTTGACTTTTACTTCAACCTTTCATGTCATTTCTTTTAAAAAAATGCCAAAATGGACTAAGTTCCTACTGAACAGTTCCTTAAAGGTGGAAGCTTTCAATTGATCTTTATAAAGACAATAGCCATTGGCTGTATCCTCTTGAGGAGGTATTACTCTGAAATGCTCGCTATTTTTTTTTAAATTCCATGATTCTAATCATCTCCGATTCCAAGATCAAATCTCCTGATTCCAAAAACTCAATGTTGGCAGCTCTGCAAGGTCATCCAGGGTCGTTTTCGGGTAAACCCTTAAGCTGTGCTTTGACCTATGGATATGAGTTTGGTATGGTGGTTTAGAGTTTCTCCATACGAGTTTTGTGGTCATGTTTTGGAGGGGTAATTTTGGGGTCAAGGGGCATCCAGGGGCTGTTATCGGGTAACGTGGCTGTGCTTTGACGTATGGATATGAATTTGTATGGTGGTAGGTTTCGCATACGAGGGTTTTGTGGTCACGGTTTTGAGGGGTCATTTGGGGGCAAAGGTCATCAGTGTCGTTATCGGTTATTACTTGGCCGTGCTTTGACGTATGGAGATGGGAGTTGAGGTGATATGTGGTGGTAGAGTTTGCCGTACCACTTTTTGTGGTCACATTTTCGAGGGTCATTTGGGGTCAGAAGTCATGTAGGGTGATATTGGGTAACCTGGCTGTGCTTCATACCCGCTGTGAGGATGGGATTATGAAGCACCAGGGTGCTAATTAGGTTGAAAACAGTACCTTGGTTCTGTTCTGAAAACTCCACGTATATATATCTAACAGGTTATACTCAGCTAGCGAAGACCACGCGCAGCGCGGGGCTCCACACTAGTATATACAAATGTCTGCAGATAAATTACATGTTGACCACCAACCATGCTCAAAGGAACTTGAAGGACTCATTTTTAGTTAGTACAGTTTTTTGACCTCTTACATGACCTAAATGACCTTTGCACCACGTTCAAAATTTGCACATCCATATATTGATACCGGGGTCTGTAGGTCACTGTGTATGTCTGACTGATATGTTCTCTGAGACTGAGGATTGCACCTTCCTGCAAATTGGGGGTGCGTGCCCATTGACCTTACGAAAACCGAGTCTGTATGGTAGTGGATCAAAGTCATCAGGGGTCATCAAGGTTTCAGGTGCCCAAGGGGTTAAACTTGTATTATTCATGACCGAGACTGGTGGGTGGGGGCGAATTGTGTGATGAAAATTTTTAAAGGTCCTGGCCAAGGTCATCAGGGTCATTCAAGGTCAAAGGAAACCGCAAAACCCGAGGGTCATTCAAGCCAGGTGATCGCAAAACACAGGGTTATAGCCACATACGAGGATCGCCTAGAAAATTACGATTAAAAGAAAACACCGGCCAGAAACTATTATGGTAGTACAGAAGGACCTCTATGGCCCATAGGCCCCTTTTGACTGCATGACCCTACTTGACCTTTGACCCAAAATATCTAAACATCGTCACAACGTTGTCTAGCCACAAAACTGCTCAGATTACCACGGGCCACGACCCGTGGCTATATGTAATTGACCGGTAATGACCCTACATGACCTTGACCCCACAAATACACATTCCCTAACATCCCAATTGATGGATTTGCTTGCCATCATTGATGCAACTGTCTGAGGAGAGAAAGTCTGAAGCGAGTGTTAAAATGTCAGGTTACCGTATGATTCAGCCTTTATAGGATTCAAAGGTTTAAATGCTTGGGAAATCATATCGGCCATGTGAAATGAATTGGAATAATACAGAAAAGAAAAGGCACAATATTTCCAGTAATAGGCTGTAAACAAAATCTAAGTTGGTACTGTACATGTGGTATGCTGAGAGTTGGAAGCCATTCATTCCAAGTGAACAATGGTGTCGAGGAATGTTTTACATGTAAGGACTTACATTTTCATAAGCAATACCCTCAAATGCCAAATTCAAAGGACACTTATGTATCATGAATTATCAAACTCATCGTTCATGAATTTATCAATCTAGTGTGTGTATTCAATATGGGATGGATTCCCTTTGATTGGACTAACTGCTATTTGTAAAGGGAGCACTTCTTACAAAATATTGGGCACTTTCATGCCTGTTTTTAAACCACAGCAAAGTTAATCACTTCAAATTTTAAATGACCAAATAAAGCTCACTGCCATAAATAAGTGAGCAAGCAACTTTTTAAAATTTCAACTGCCAATCTGTCAATCTTCTACAAAATTTGCAACATAAAAGCAGCACAAAAGTCTGCAGGGATGGTCGTGCAAAAAATGCTAAAGGAACTGTTTGTAGTTAGTTTTGCCCTCACGTCCGCTACTCATTGATTCCACCTGCTTTAAAGCCAAGCTGAGAGAACTCTTTCGTCAAATCTGTGTCCAATAAACAAAATTTTTCATCATTATTGGGTTCATCTGCAATCCTACCAAAGAAACCTGACCAAAAATTAGTCAGAAATCTGGAATTCATTTGAGTTTCTCAGTGTCTAATAATTCCTCCTAAGATTTTTATACCAACCATTTTTCGTAATGAACCTTTTCAGAAAACTGTTTTCAATTAACCTCTTGATAAAGTTTTGTCTTATGTAACTGGTTAATTATTCTATGGCAGGATGGGAATCATTCCACAACAGACACAAAAACAGAAGAGTAGATAGGTGTGGTCGCCCAAAATCCCAAAGAGGTTGGCGTGGTTTCAGTGATTGATTTATCAAGTCTGTCATGGTTATCATAATTGGCAAGTATTTTATTGAAAGCATAAACGGTTGATTATTCAGCAGAGAAACCTTTTATTTTACTTGGTGTAGTCGCACACGCTGCACCGCTACGAGCTGCAATCCCAGCTCGTTTAACTTATAAGGACGAGTGCACAACACCAATTTCTTAGATTTCTTAGTAACAAAACATTTTTTATTTTGTTGAGTCAGTTTAAGCATCCTAAAATTGTCTTCATCAAGCCATCTATAAGGATATAAAATTTCTTTCATGGGATTTGATTGTATGATGCATAAACCACTTCGTGATACATTCCCTTTTCCCCCAAAATCTGATGAATATAAATCTACTAAGTGGCATCTGTATCAAGAATTTGACGAACAGACATGAAGAATGCCAAGTGAAATTTTGACAAGGGGGACTCGTATTGGTGAAGACCATGATTTGCTATGCTTGGCAGTAGGGAAATTCTGCCAGTGCCCCCATCACCATGATAAAGAATGCTGTTTACAACTGTTACCCATAGAGTTTGAAGAGTTACCAAGTCGTCATTTCTCTTTAGGGGTAGTCCTTTATTTCTTGAGGAAGAACATCCTCTTTCACCAGTTCAAGATCGACACAGATTGTTTTCCATATCTGCCAGTGTGATTGGAATCCATGGGAGAAAGTGGATATTCATTTCATTTGATAGAAGCCTATTAGTTGTTCATGAATTATTCAAGTGAAATTCCCTGTCCAATTCCGAAGGTGTACTAGAGATATTACAATAATATTTTAAAAGTAACCAAGTCAACTATGCCCCCCCCCCCCAATCAAATTAAAACTAGTCTACTCTACACCCCACAATTTTAGTTTACAGTTTGCATCACTCAAAGCGGCATCCCCAAATGATTCACATCCCCATGGCTCCCAGGGGAAACACTCCCCAGTACTGTCAAACCTCATATGTCGGGTACCATGACTCGTTCGTGGAATTAGGGAAAAAAAAACAACCCTTTTTCGGCATTTTTGGTTTAACTAAAAGCCCTTTTTTGAGGCAAAATCGTGATTTTTATGGGGAAAAATACACCCCGTTTTTTTTGCGAATCATGACCATGATTTTTAATTACACCCTTTCAAAACACAACATGAATTCTGGTAAATATAGTCAACGAACACAAAAAACGAAATGCGCAAAATTATCAGTAGACCTATATAACGTAGCTGAAGATTGATGCATGAGACTTGTTGATGGAATCCATTTCGAAAATCACGGACCAAACATATAACTATACATGTACAGGTTTTTCTGCAATGGTGCGACCACCCTACTACACCTTTTCAAAATTTGCGAACTTTCCAAATTAAAAATGTACTTTTTAATGAGACGAAAAAATAAAATTCGCGAAATGACGAGGAAAACACCATTTTGTGTGATCCTATGAACGAAGCATGGGTACCCGACCGTTAAGAGGAGTGACGGGTACCGGGAAAAACACACTCATGTGCCACCAAGATTTTCAAACATGGGGCTACACAACTGAGGGTTAATAAGTCTGATTGTTAGCCGAGGATGAGGTCCAAAGCAATAATAAAAGAAGACTCAACTCACTTGTACTATCGAATAGACCAAGAGCATAACCAATTTCTATTACAAAAACCTAGTGCGTCTCATGTGTTGCACAAGCAGCTATGGTACGTGTCATCAATGTGATGTGGCAAGTACGCACATAGAATATGGGAACAATCACAGTTGTTGCTGAAAGCCATTCCTCCACCTCCTTTTGAAGAAGCTCATTTGACGGCGGTACTTATCACAATTACCCATATAATTATAATTGTGCCAATCACAAGTGCATTCGGATAGTGCAAATGGTCATGCGAAAAAATCATGGCTGATCGTAGCATCCTCCAAGATGCTGTTATTCTAATGCGCAGTAGAAGATAGCATATGTAACATATATGTATGTAGTTCCTGTCCCCTGACGCTCCACAGAAGCCTTCACTTTTTGGCGCCAGACGACCGTACCCTCCTTATGTTATTACTACTATTTCAGTGAAAAAGAAGAATAAACGCAGCATCACAAAACAAAAATCGAAACAAAAAAGATTGTTACGGTTATTTTTGGTAGAATTGCTCTACCACTCTTGTTTCGACATTTGCAATGCCAAACAAGCTGTTCGCCGTATTTACATTATAACAGAGATTATAGTCGCCGTCGAGACTCGGACAGAGAGGTGGTTTATCACGATCGCATACCATTAGTAGCGTTCTTACGGTAAGAATAATATTGCATGACGTGTCTATTCTAATAAAAACATGAGCCCGGTTGCGTTTTGTAGGATTTTTTCCAGTCGGGGGGGGAAACAGTGAGAGGCAAGCAAATGTGGTAGAAAGGGGCGATAGTTGTATATAGGGAGTAGAAACTGAACCACAACGGTGGCGGATTGGACGGGGGGGAACCGTCAAAGACATTACAGACAGTAAGAAAATAAATTTGCACCACACCCCAACAAGGAAAGGAAAATTGTGGACACCCCCGCATCGCGCCGAGTTTCTATGCAATGTTGTTTCTCAGCAACTCCTGGTCGTGTGAGTGAGGGACGTGTAGAGCAGAATCAAGGCAGTGAAGTAGTTCACAGCCACCCAAAATAAGATACCTGGGGCACTTAGCAACGCTGAGCAAACAGTGGTTCTGTGACATATTTGTGGGCGTTAACTCTCGGCTTTCAATTGACTAATTGATTTAGTGCGACACACACGGAATATGGATCATTTGTTTGTGTTAGTATACGGTCGGCGATGAAGGTTGTAAAGCCATGGTACGCCAGAACAGTGGCAGATAGTTCTACAAAGTTGTGTGCTGTTTTTTCACAAATAGCCAACGGGTGGAATTTGACCAAGGAAAATACACATTGGTGAGCCATACCAGGACAATTTTCACTGTTTCTGAATTTGAATACGCAAAAGGCAAGTGGACTAAAATGATACAAATCATTTGTTTTGTCATACATCGCTCAGTAGACTCAAATAACACAAATATCGCGCTTTTGATTAAATATACCTTGGCCAGCCATATTTACATGGCGGCATCTGGAAAAAAATAGCCAAAAAAATTGAAAATAGTAAATAGATATCCCCGCCTCCTCCTTTTTTGAAAAAGTCCAGACGAGAAACTCGTTACTTTTGTACTTGGCCTAATACAGAGTTTATTAAGCAAAATAGATTTAAGAAGGCTCCCAAAGGTTACTTAACAAAGTAGGATTATTATGGCCCTAGAAGTTCAAGCATCTAACTTTATTTACATCCATTAATATTACGTTGGGCAAATCTCATGCAACAATGGAGAGATTAGATAATACCTTGGGGATAAAAAACTGGGCATAGTGGTCACGTATCATCAAGGACTGGTATGATGTGGTAGTTGGTAGGGAAATTATGCTTAAATCGTACAATAGGCTATTGGCACCAGCAGGTGTGTCTGTACAGGCAGGTGTTACCTTTACAGAGGGATATATGAGTCACTAAACATTACATCTTTAAAGTCGTGGAGACTGTTTTACTAGTAATAATTACAACTTTTGTGTCATCTGCAGGAGGGGACATAGGGAGTGCTGTGGTAGTGTGTCGTGGTCAACTTGTTAACCTAAACATATAACTGCGCCCTGTCCACATAAAGCACACATTTGCCATGCAGTTATGGTCCTTTGTTACATGTGTATTTTTTTAAATCCTTTAGTGTTTTCTTTTTTGCTCTGCTAAGCCTTGGAATGCCACCCTACTTTGTTCACACAAAATAGGGCAAAGGACTTATGACTCTGCAAATTAAATAGAATTAGTTGATCTAGTTCGGATCATCATAAGCATCACAAATGTATCAGACACAGTATGTTACGTACTCATTGTGCATGCATGCATGTTAAGGGCAGTGTCAACCCTAGTGCTTTGTTTTTACACGAAGTTGATTTTGCACAATTTTAAACATCAAACCTGTTCTATCAGTACCAAACCAAGATTATCCCACTGCCCAGAACAATCCGAGCTTGTTTTGACGATTTAAAACAGCAAAGCAATTTTACCATTTAAGTCCCCAAAAGCCCACATTGGCTAATGGAGGAGAATTAAGCACATTACCGCTGTCAGGCGCCAGGTGCGCATCGCGTGCTGGTGAATTTGGACGTTAAGGAAGCTTGCGAATGTTTTAATGCACTTGTGCGCAAACGCATCGTGGAAAAACACTAAACATAATATTTTGAAAATGTAAACAAAGCGCTAATTGTAGACCACATGAAATTTCATTTCTTTGATTTCTGGAGTAGAGACAAAAGATGTTTGATGCAACAGTGCGTAAAGATGTACTTTCATCACTTGGCACAACATATCAATTTGAAATTCAAAAATAAGTTATTTGCGAAAGAGGACAGCTTGAAATGGACAGTAAAAGTCACTTTTTACTAAAACACAGATTTCTCAAGTTCAATTTTTGCAAAATTGGCAAATTTAGGACAAGATACTCCAAAAACGAAGTTGTAAAGTACTGGTTTAACTTCCACTGGGTAGCAATCGGTTGCTCTAGAACTTTGTCCAATGTTTCATTTTTCGGATTTCTAATAAAGAATTTTCCAAGAGATACTCAAATTTGAAAAGAAAAGAAAATCATTCTTTTTGACATTCCTATTGATTTCGAAAAGTAGTTAGGTCTATTAAAAAAAAATAAAAAATCCGTTCCTAGACAAAATTGTCTTGCTTCTCTAAAAAATAACAAAAGAGATCAGGAAATTCAACATTGTTTTGTTAAGCTGTCTGACCAATTGGGCAACATCGGTGTTTTAGTATTTTTCTCAAAATATGGCAACTTTTACCATTATCTGATGCTACCATCGGGTTAAATTTTTTCGTACAATTCTTCTAGAAATGTACTTTTACATACAATAATAAATGTGGGGCTAAACAAAAGATATAAAATTTTTTACTATTTGGGGATGAAAATAAGTAGAGCATCAACATCAGAGTTTTGTTCAGTTGCTGATATTATGATATTGTGCAGGGGGTGACAAGGAAGGTGACAAGGAGTATAAAAACTAAATTTAAACAAAATAGTAATTAAGGTGCATTTGTATCCCAGGACTTTCATCTTGTTTATGGTTCATAGATATTATTGCAAAAGGCTATTTCCAAAATTTTCAGTTTGATTCTGATGGGTTGTTTTAATTTATGAGGAAATAATAATCATTACTACAGGTCACATAGGTCAATGGGTTTGAATTTTTGTCGTCAGAGCGAAAAACAAATTCATCGAGAGTAGATGAATCTGCGCAAGAATAGCACGAACTTTATTATGAGCTATTATGTCAGTGGTTTGATGATATAAAAATACAAAAAAAAACTGAGAAAATTGACGCAAAGAGAGCTCATCATGCAAAAACAAATTTAAGTGTTCTTCTGAGGTCCAAATAATCTCAAGCTACAATCCAGATCCGTAAGTAAGGAGATTATGGAGTCACGTAGAGTCACAACGTGATGCAGTGGATTGCAACCTTTCAAGCCAATGGAAAAAAATGGGGTGCAAAAGCAAAGGCTGATGATCTTAGCGATCATACAGTTAGGTTTTACACTGAAGAGTTGTCCTTTATACACATGCTTTATATGGAATCCAAACGCCAGAAATAGAATCTTGGTTATGAACTGACAGAGTAGAGAAGTTACTCAGAAATGGTGATACCAAGAAAGCAAATGGACATGACGGAGTCCCGTCTACAATCTTAAAAGACTTCGTCAGAGCTTGCACCAATCATAAATCACATTGTCAGAGATCTATAGACAGGGGTGACAGTCCATGATGGCTCACTATAACAGAAACAAGCATTTTTAAGAAAGGCGATAAGAGCATACCTGCCAAACTATAGACCCGTGGATCAACGGACATCGGTTACGTGCAAACTCTTTGAACATATCCTGTTTCGTCATAGTATGTCACACTTAGAAAAATTAAATGTTTGTGTCACCATTATACAGCAGGGGTTTAGAGCACAGCACTCCTCGTGAATCGCAATATTAATTAATATCACAATGAGGATTGGACAAAAAAAACTTGATAAAAGACTCCAAAACCGAAGTATTAATATTAGATTTCCAAAGGCGTTGATACGGTACCCATAACACGATATCAAAACTTGAATTTTATGGAATACGTGGCAATATCTTGAGATGGATCACAAAAAATGGCTTACAACTCGTACGCAGAAGGTCGTTGTTGATGGGGAATGCTCCGCACCCGTCCAGTAAAAACTAAGGCGTGCCTCAGGCGTAACTGTGATGGAGGGGGACTAAGGTTTTATATATATCAATGATATTCCAAATAATCTTGAAGGTTCATTAAATTCGCCTCCTTGGCAGAGACGGTCCGTGGGTATACAGACCCATAGCTACGACAGGACTCCCTCCTGCAGAAGACTTTAAAGTCTCTTGTTGATTGGTCAGAAAGATGGCAAAGTCACTTAAACACTCGAAACTGTAAAACCTTACTCTGAGCTACCAAAGATGTTGCGTGTTTCAGTGATGTTATCAAGTTCTGCTCCATGGGTATCATAATTGCAAAGTATTATTACATAGCGTTCGATATTTTCAGCAGAGCACCTTTTAATTTTATTTGTGTAGTGACGCGGATTGAATCCCAGCTCGTTTAACTTATAAGGACGAGTTGTTACAATCACACAACTTTTCTTAGATTTCTATTAAAACAAACCATTTATTTATGTGGGAGTCAGTTTTAAGGATTCCTAAATGTCTTCTCAAGCCCATCTATACGGAATAAAATTTCTTTTGCATGGGATTTGATGTATGATGCTAAAACCACTTCGTGAGTACATCCCTTCTTCCAAAATCTGACTTGAATATAATATCTACTAAGGCTGGCATGCTTATCAAGACTTTGACGAACAGAAATGAAGAATGCCAAGGAAATTTTGACAAGGGGGACTCAGTATTTTGTGAAGGACCATGTCTATGCTATGTTGCTAGTAGTGAAACTTTTACAGTGCCCCCATCAACCATGATAAAGAATGCAGTGTACCTGTTACCATAGATGTTTGAAGGAGTTACCAAGTCTTCATTTCTCTTTAGGGGTATGTCCTTTATTTTCTGCAGGAAAGAACATCCTCTTTCACCAGTTCAGAGATCGACAACGATGGTTTCCATATCCACTGTGTGATTTGGATCCCATGGGAGAAGCTGTATCTTCATTTCATTTTGATAGAAGTCTGTTAGTTGTTCCTGACATTCTTTCAAGTTGAAATTCCCTCCAAACGTCCGAGGGTACCTAGGAGATATTACAATAATATTTTAAAGTAACCAGAGTCAACTATGACAACATCAAATAGGAAACTAGTTACTCACACCCACAAATTTTAGTTACAGTGGCACACTTAAAAGGCAGCCCCAAAAGATCTCATCCCCATGGCTACCAGGCGAAACACTCCCAAGTACTGTCACACCTCATTACTGTCGGGCTACCAGTGCTCGTTCGTAGGAATAGGGAAAAAAAAACCCTTTTCGCATTTTGTGGTTTAAAAAACGCCCCTTTTGTGCAAAATCGTGATTTTGGGTAAAATACACCCAGTTTTTTTTGCGAAATCATGAATGATTTTTAATTACCACCCTTTTCAAACAAAACATGAATTATGGTCAATATAGTAAACCAAACACAAAATAACGAAAATGAGCAACAATATCAGTAGCCATATACGTCAGCTGAAGATTGATGATTGATACTTGTTGATGGAATCCATTCCGAAAATCACGGACAAAAAGATAACTTTATTACATGATACAGGTTTTTGCAATGGTGCGACCCACCCTAATACCCGTCAAAATTTTGAGGAACGTGCCCAAACTAAAATGTACTTTTTTTAATTTGCGCGAAAAAATAAAATTCGCGAAATTGATCGAGGAAAACACCCTTTTTTGTGATCCTATGAACGAGCATGGGTACCGACAGTAAGAGAAGTGACGGTACCGGGAAAACACACTCATGTGCCACCAAGATTTTCAAACATGGGGCTACACAACTGAGGGTTAATAATGCGATGTACTGCTCGAGGATGAGGTCAAAGGCATATAATAAAAGAAGACTACAAATCACGTGTAATGAATAGCCCAAGAGCATAACCAATTTCTTTACAACCTAGTGCGTCGTCCTTGTTGTGCACAAGCAGCTACGTTTCATCATGTGCTGGTGCAGATACGCACATAGACATATGGGAACTATCACGTTTGTTGCTGAAGCACCTTCCTCACATCCTTTTTGAGAAGCGCATTTTGACGGCCGGTACTTATACACAACGTAGCCCATATAAATTAATAGTTTGTCTGCCAATCAAAGTGCACTTTAAGGATCTGTGCAAATGGTCTATTGCTAAAATTCAATGGAGAAGTTCACATAAATGACTAAGGCCCAAGTAAAAAACATACGATTTTTCTCTTCCCGCCCGCCTCCTTTTTGGCCGCCGCCTCCTTTATGTTTATTTATACTATTTAGTGGAATAAGCACAATAATTTAAAAAATCGAAAAAATGTACGTTTATTTTTTGCGTAAGAATTTGTCTACACTCTTTTTCTACCTTTGCAATGGCACACTGTTCCCGTATTCTACTATTTATCACAGAGATCCTATAGCCGCCGGCTCGACCTCTTTTTAATATCACGATCGTCATACAAATATGTACGCGGTAAGAATAAATTGCATGACTGTGTCTGATTCTAATAAAAAACCTGAAGCCCGTGCTTTTGTAGTATTTTTTCCGTCGCTAAAAGTTGGTTTGCTTCAGCTTCGTATTCATAAACACGGTAGAAGCGGTTACGCAAATACAAAACTACTGGAAACTCGCGCCTAGTTTTCTATGCAATTTGGTTCTCAGCACTTCCTTTTCCGGCAATGCAGCTGAGTAGTTTCAAGCCACCCACATAAGAACTACCTGGGGCACTTCAAGCAACGATGAGAACATCTGGTTTTCTGTGACATATTTGTGTGCTTTAAATCTGGCTTTCACTTGACTAGTTTTACGTGGCGAAACACACGAATATGGCTACATTTGTGTGTGTTTTAGTATACGTCGCGATGACGGTTGTAAAGCCATGGTCCGCCAGAACAGTGGCAGATAGTTCTACAAAGTTGTGTGATGTTTTTTCACAATTGCCACCGGTGATTTGACCAAGGAAATAACATTTGTGATGCTACCAGACATTTTCACTGTTTTCTGAGATTCGAAAACAAAATAAAAAGGGCAAGTGGACTAAAATGATACAGATCATTTGTTTTGTCATATCGCCTCGTATCCATCCAATAACACAATAGCGGTGATTAAATATACCTTGGCCAGCCAAATTTAACATGGCGGCCATCTTGGAAAAAAATAGCAAAAAATTGAAAATAGTTAAATGTTAATGCCCTGCCTCCTCCTTTTTTTGAAAAAAAGTCCAGACGAGAAACTCGTTACTTTTATTGGCCTAATACAGAGTTTATTAGGCAAAATGATTTAAGAAGGCTACCAAAATGTTAGTAAACAAATTAGGATTATTATGGCCCTAGAAGTTGCAATTTCATTTAACTTTGATTTACATCCATTAATATTATGTTGGGCAATCTCATGGCAACAATGGATATATTAGCTAATTAACTTTTGGGATAAAAACTGTGCATAAGTGGTCCGTATCATCAAGGCTGGTATGATGTGGTATTGGGTAGGGAGAATTATGCTTCAACGGTACAAGTATGGATATTGGCACCAGCAGGTCTGTACAGGCAAGCGTGTACCGTTTACAGAGTGATATGTGTTGTCACTACATTACATCTTTAACAGTCTTGGAGACGATTTTATTATTAATATTACATTTTTTTGTCCATCTTCGTTCTGCAGGAGGGCATAGGATTGCTTGTAGTGTGTCTGTGGTCAAAATGTTCACCCTAAACATTAATTGCACACTGTTTCCACATACAATGCACACATTTTTTGCCACTTGCATGTTATGGTCCTTTTTTAATGTTGGTATTTTTAAATCTTTATATGTTTCTTTCTGCTTGCTAAGGCCTTGGAATTGCCATCTTTACTTTGTTCACCACCAAATAGGCAAGACTCTTGACTCTGCAAAGTGAAATAGAATCGTTTGATCTAGTTCGGGATCATCATAAGCACACCAAATGTATCAGACACAGTATGTACTTATCATTGTGATGCCTGCATGTTAAGGGCGTGTCAACCCTCGTGGGCTTTTGTTTTTTCCAAGACTGTTGATTTGTGCACAATTTTAAACATCAACCGGTTCATCATTACCAACAAAGATATCACTGCAAGCAATCCTGAGCTGTATTTTTTGCCGATTTAAAGCAAAATTTTACCATTTAAAGTCCCCCAACCCACATGGTCTTGATGGAGGGAATTTAAGCACATTTCACGCTGTCAGGCGCAAGGTGCAGCATCGCCGTTGCTTGTGGTGAATTTTTGCTGCTGTAATGAAGCCTGCGCATTTAAATGCACTTTTGGCGCAAACGCATCTTGGAAAAACTAAAAATAATATTTAAAATGTATAACAAACGCTATTTAGACACATGAAATTTCAATTTCTTCTGATTTCTGGCGTTAGAGAGAAAAGATGTATGATTTCAATAAGTGCATAAGGATGTATTTTCCATCACTTGCCAACAACAAACTCAATTTTGAAGTTCAAAAATAAGTTTATTTGAGAAGAGACGCTTGAAATGGCGTAAAAGTCACTTTTTTACTAACAAGATTTTCCTCATGTCAATTTTTGCAAATTTGGCAAATTTTCAGACAAGATAACTCCAAAAATACCGAAGTAAAAGTTAACGGTTTAACTTTCTAACGATAGCAATCGGTCTTCCTAGGAACGGTTTTCTCAATTTTTTGCATTTTTTTTCGATTTCTTCTACTAACTAAGATATTCTCCATTATATCAAATTGTTTGGAAAAGAAAAGTAAAAAATCATTCTTTTTTTTGACATTTTTCCCTTATATTTCGAAAAGTAAGGTCTATTTAAAAAAAATAAAAACCCGTCCTAGACAATTTGTCTTGCTTTCTAAAACATCAAAAGAGATCATGAAAATTCACATTGTTTTCTTTTTTTTTGTTAAGCTTGTCTGAAAATTTTGGGGCAAAATCATGTGTTTTTTAAGTATTTTTTTTCTCAAAATATGTCAAATTTTAACATTCATCTGATGCTACCATCGGGTTCATCGCCAATTTTCTTTCCTACGAAATGTATACTTTTACATACCATAATCAATGTGGGGCTAAACGAAAATATAAATATTTTTTATAACCTATTTGGTGGGAAATAGTAGAGACAACATGCAGAGTTGTTTTTCAGGAGCTTTGCTGATAGGTGGCATGATATTTTGCTATTATGCAGGGGGTGCACAATGAGTATGAAAAACTAATCTTTAAAAAATAGTAATTAAAAGGTGCATTTTGCTATCCCATGACTTTCATTTTTGTTTCTGGTTCATTAGATTTATTGAATAATGCAGTATTTCCAAATTTAAGTTGATTCTGATGGTGGTTTTAATGTTATGAGGAAAAAGTCAATAAACTACAGGTCCCCATGGTCACCAATGTTTGTAATTTTCGTCTTGCAGAGAGAAAATACAAAATTTCCGTCGAGAGTAGATTGAATCTGCCTGCAAGATTAGGCACGCAAACTTTATTATGAGCTATTATGTCAGTGGTTCTGATGATATAAAAATAAAAAAAACTGAGAAAATTGACGCAAATAAGCTCCATCATGCCAAAAAACATTTAAGTGGTCTTCTTGAAAGTCCAAATAATTCACGCATCATCCCATCCGTATAAGAGATTCTGAGTCACGTTAAGAGTCTACAACGTGATGCAGGTGGAATTGCCACACTTCAAGCCAATGGAAAAGAATGGTGAGTGCAAAAGCAAAGGCTGATGCTCTTCGTGATCAATACAGTAGTGTTTTAATTTTTTATACCACTGAGATTGGTCCTTTATACAATCTTTTCTTGGGATTTGCCAACTGCCAGACATAGAATATTTGGTTATTGATACTGAAGGAGTAGAGAAGTTACTCAGAAATGTTGATCCAAGAAAGAATAGCAGATGGACCTGACGGACAGAGTCCTGTCTACAATCTTAAAAGACCAGTCAGGAGCTTCACCCAATCAAACTCACATTTTTTTAGGATCTCTAGAACATGGGTGGGAATTCCATTGATTGGCTCATACTAACATAACAGCTAGTTTTCAAGAAAGGCGATAAGAGCATACCTGCCAACTATAGACCCGTATCACTGACATGGTAAGTGCAAACTCTTTGAACATCTCCGTTCGTCATATTATGTCACACTTAGGCAAAATTAAATGTTTTGTCACCATTTTCATGCATGGGTGTAGAGCACCAGGCACTCCTGTGAATCGCAATTAATCATCACAATGGAGGACTTGGCAAAAAAACTTGATAAAAGACTCCAAACCGAAGTATTAATATTAGATTCCAAAAGGCGTTTGATACGGTTCCCCATCAACGATTAATCAAAAAGCTAATTTATGGAATAACGTGGCAATATCTTGCGACGATGGATCAAAAAATGGCTTAAAACTCGTACGCAGGAGGTCGTTTTTTTGTTGTTGATGGGGGCATGACTCCGCAAACCCGTCCCAATAAAATCAGGCGTGCCTCAGGGTACGGTGCTGGGGACCTTAATGTTTTTACTATAATATCAATGATATTCCAAATAATCTTGGATAGTTCTACTAAAATCCGCCTCTTTGCAGACGACTGTCTGTTATACAGGCCCATAGCATCTACCAGGATTCCCATACTTTGCAGAATGCTTAAGATCTCTTTGATTGGTCGAAAATGGCAAATTTCATTCACATAGTACATGTAAAACCTTACTTTTTACTACCAAAAGAATCCTTTACTTTACATAGTATCTGGGCCACGATGCTCGGAAAATACCTCTTCATCCATATCTCGAGTTATTAGATAGTAATCTAAAATGGACAAATCACATAATCATCTGTTGTAAAAGCTAATTGCTCTTTGGTTTCTCCGCATGAATCTTGGAAGGTGTCCAAAGTACGTAAAAGAACAAATGTACTTTGCATTGGTTTAGACCTCACCTTGATTTGCCTCGCTGTGTGGGATCCCCATAATGTGGGGGACATCCAACGTATAGAGGCCATACAGCGCAGAGCAGCTCGATTTGTATGTAGTAACTACACGAGAAATAGAGGGCACTGTAACAAACATCCTCAAATCTCTATTGGCCCTCCTTGGAGGCAGAGAAGAAAGCAAAACCGGTTGTCAATTATGGTAATTCAAAATGATCATGTTGCCATTCCCGTTCCATGAATATATCCCAGACAGACAGTTCTAACCTGACAATCTCCCCCCCAAAGGTTTGCCATAGTACCAACACATTCAATGTCTACAAGTTCACTTCTTCCCTCGCACAATCAAAGAGTGGAACTCACTTCTTTCATCAACATATTCATCCACATCACTGGAATCTTTAAAAATTGTATTCACTAATTATTTACTCTTGCTCCTGTTTTTTCAATTGGGGGCCATTAGTCACCTAGTGTTTGATATTGCTTTATGCAACCTTGCTGAGTATTTGATATAATAATAGATTTTTTTCAAGTTTTTTTTAGCAAGTCAGGGAGGTTATGTGGATCACAAAATGGCCTTTCAAATTTTGGAGTACCAATAGGAGATGAGTCGTACCAACAATATAATTTTTAAACCCCAAGACCAGACCAACCATATCTCTTTGTTATAATATTTATGTGTGGACTTTGTGGCCTATCAAAGTTTCACTTGCTTAAGATAAAATCTATTTCGTGCTTGTGTTACCTCTTGGTTTTGCTGAGTTTTGGGCACCAAATTGGTCTGTATCTCCACCAATGATTGTCTGATCTCCCACCACTCATGTATGGTTGCCAACTGAACATTGATGGGTTGGTTGATGATGGTTCTTTGACCATCAGACTGCTGTGGCTGTATTTCTAATCTCTGTATCTGGTTGCTGTATCTCTAATGTGAATTTAAAAAAATTAAGAGAGAAAAATTAAAACATACATCCTTATATCAAATCACATCTTTTATTAACTTCTCTAATTTTCATTAAAATAAATGCTAACCATATGCTGTATAATAATGTGTTTTTTAACGCGCGACATATCCATGTAAAACATTTGGCGGCAGCCATGAACGCGCTCAGCAAAATCAGAAGAAACCATAATACCGAACATTTATTCAGAAGCTCGAGTTTAGAAGCAGGGAGAAACTGGAGTACCCGGAAAAACCTGCATGAACATGTATGGATCTATAAACCAAATCACCATTCAAATCTCAACATCATCAAAATTGAGGTGTGTGTTCTATGGAGTGTGATAACTATTGCCTAATTTGTAGACCATATAGGCCTCTGTTTGATAGAGAGTACATACCATGGCTTGGTATGAATTTCTTTGCTGATGATGTTTATGTGTGGTTGGCTGTTTGCATGATGTGTGTTTGCCGTTGTATGTCTTGTAATTGTGAGAATATATGGCAGTTTGTACCATAATTATCAGCACCACCAGTAGCACCCCGTTCTGCGCTAGTTGATTCTCCATCAGGTTACTTGCATTGGGATTTGGATCGCCTTTTTCCATTATCGTAGAGTACATAACTAACATCAGGCATATGTTGTGATATTGAGAAAAATTCTGGTGCGAAATGTGGGCAGTGCGCAGACCAATTAATGCAGTCAGGAGGGTACCACAATTTGAGGCTTTGTCGGGCGCATAACACAAACACATGCATGCATCTAATGCAAGACGTGCATGCCTTGATGCTGTGACACGTAGGTTGGACTATACTTTTGAAATTAAATATAATTTCCTGACACAAAACTTGCTTTTTTGGTTCCATCCTGTGTGTAGGTCCATCCTTACACACCCTGAATATCAATTACGGGTTGTAATCCTTATTGTTTAAGCTTCTTTCCAACATATACGTTATATATTAAAGGGATAAGCAGCGATTTGCTAATGCGAAACATAAAAAAATCATCAAATTCATATTTTTTATTTTGTTACTTGCATTGATATGCGAACCATAAATGCAAATGGTTTGGCTTGAAATCTGTGTATTAAAGACAGCAGTACCGTTATCTGATTTGTAATTTCTAACGTGCATATCAAAGTCCAACTTGAAAGATCAAAAACGCCTTTACTCAATGAATATCCCAGATTCTAACATGATTTGTGCACAATGATCAATACCGTTTGACCTCACCATAAACAACATTATGAACTTTTGGTTACTGTAACACATCATCTTTCTATTTTATATCTTGAAGAGCATCGGCTAGATGTCTATTTGCGGGAGATGGTATTACAATTTTAACAAAATACTTATTTGGTTCTTTTTTTCACTATTTGGTGCCTTGTTTCTACATTAAGCAGTTATATGGAATTGTACACATTATCCTGATTAAAAGTTAAAACAAATGCTTTCCACATTTTTCGATTCTCTGCGACTTATCCCTTTAACCGACAAATTTCGACAAAAATTCTGATTTTTTTATGTTGGCAAAGGATTTTCTTATTCCAAACCATTGAGCCTGAGAATCAACCACTGCAAGGTTATTTTTTTGAAATATATGAAAAAAGGACGGATGAGGACAACGTCATATATGGTCAAGGGACCGACCTCCCAATCCTTTTTGTTGTTAGCCAGTCTATTGCTGAATCTAATTTGATACATTTTTGTGAATACTCTATTGAATGAGGCTTTGACCCCATCGTCTCACTCTGATTCTAGGCAGAACCATGACGAAATGAAACTCCAGGACAATCTGTTCTCTGATACAATGCCCCTCTGCACAGAGACCATAACTATGACATACTATTCTTTCCTTGTATCAAGTATGGTATTCTAAACACTATATAGATACATACCGGTTTAACATTAATAGTTAGTGTACAAAAGATTGGTGGTAAAATGTCATAGCGAGATGAGCAGAGAGGGAGTTGAAACAATTTCGGCATCGCCTTCGTCGGAATGAACGTAACTTTTAATGCTTAAGAATAAAGGTTATTTTGGCAACCGGCACTCCCTTTACAACGAATTGAAACGCAAGGCGATGCCATTATTTTAAGTGGAAAACAAGGCCGAGGCCGAGTATTCTTCCAGAGAAATAATGGCACGCCAGTTTCAATTATCAGAAAGAGAGTGCCGGTTCCCAAAATCATACCTTCTCTCGTCTTACACAGCTTTTATAATCAGGTTCTTTATCCTAATTTTGTGATCCTTATTGGCTTAAATACAAGAAGACGCATTGACAAATATCGAACAACCTTTGAATGCAAAGAACACTGCAATGAGATGTAATGTTGGCAGGTGCGCATGCATTACAAAATGCATTTATACGGAGCGAGGCGTCTTTGCACAATAGGGATAGTTCTGTGCAAGCTTAATGTGTCAATCAAAGTACTATGCATATCATAATGGGAGATGTACTTCATAACTGATTGCTCATGCCAAATTAAGCTTTCAATGAACCCTTTCTTTACCACTAGACAATACCCCCACAGTAACACAAAACAATGCCACCAGACGGTAGTATCCCATTTGTTTGACCGCAGTGCATTCTACAGCACCTTCGTCTGTCTTGCCCATCCGTAACAAGGAAAGTTATGGAAGATTAATTCCCAAAAAAGAAAAACACAACAAAAAATAAATGCGGAAAGGCGATGTGCAAGAGACTCAACTTGAGAGGGTTCTATAACCACATTGTATTCGGATTGTAGGAAATAAAAATACAAGCGCCCTGTCCCCCCCCCCCCCTCCCTTGATGAAAGGCTATGCAAACTACCTGGGTGCAATTATCAGAATGAACCTGAGCATCAGCCAATGAAATTGCTCACATTTTCACATCTCTTAGATTTTAAAAAATGGTTTTTTTGCCCATCTCCGAGCCACGTACTATGGACTACGGGCAGTGCATTGCACACATCCTTGCACCTATCCGGCGCATTCCCTACTCGCATCTCTCCATGCAACGCTCTCGCATGTAATAGGCAGCTTCTTTTGTAAAAAACAATGATTAACCATTATTCTACATGAAACCCGACAAATGCCTATGCCTGAAATTTGGTTTTCAACGCCATCTTGCACAACATTTTACCACCATGCTTTTGTAACACTATATGAACACTTGTGTCGATGCTTGTGAACCAATTTGTGCCCTTGTTTTAATTAAAATGAAATTGCCATAGTATGAATTGTAGGTTTTAACTGTATGCATCTTGAAACTTAAAAAACAGAATGAAAAGTCAATGACCTGTTGTACAATAGAAACTCATACAAATAATACTCTTAATTACATGGGGCGCTAGAAGACATATTAAAATATGAATTGATATTTTCTTAGGTATTGTATATATATATTAATATTTCAGATAGTTCATCAAAACTCCCGAAACTTGCGATTTCCCGAGGAGCTGAAACTGACTGCAATCGGTAAACTTTATCACAAATCTATAATTAAGCTTATGATTCAAGGCCTTTTAGATTTTATTTAAATAGCGGCTTTGATGTTTTTACTTTGTTGGCAAAAAGTTATAAATTATGCAGTAAATAATTATATAACCATGTAAAAGAATTTATTACCAAGTTTATGTGAAAGTGATTCCGAAAACAATTGTTTTAGGTTGGCTAAATTTGGTAATTCTCATCACAATATCTAAATAATGGATCTTTAATGTGACGGTCCTGTTTGTGTTGGGGCAATATAAGGATTTTAATACCAGATGACTTTTTTCTGGATTTGTACAATTTAAACTATACATTCATATTTTCCAAAGAAGCAATAGAAATACAACTTGGCCAAATTAACATAATAAAAAAGATTTAGAAACAAAACCAAAATATTGCTACAAAATTGAAATATCGCAAGTTTTTCCTTTTTTCCCTCTCTTTCCAAAACACCAGTTACGGTTTACATTTTGATATCCTTTTAATTCATTATAGGATGTGTTTATATAAGATGATAACTTTTTAACTTTGGTAGTCTGGCCTATGCTACCTTGTAGACTGCTGTCCAAATTCAATATTGTATCTATAGGTATATACATGACATATATCATATTGTTAGCAACGCAAGATTCCAAAATTTGTCCAACTCTAAATCAGCTCAGATTGACCAGTTGTACATAGCTATTGTTGCATTAGCCAAGCCATAGCCAATTGAGAAATTGCAGTATTTCTTACTATGTATTTATTCTAATCTTTGTTTCTTGACATCCATTCCCGGAGTTATTACAAAATTTCATTGCTTTGGTTACTGGTGAAGCACTTCTTTAAAGGTTGCAATAGGTTCCAAAAAAAAAAAAAAAAAAAAAAAAGATTCCTAGGTTAGGCTAATTACAGGTGTACAATTGTATTGATGGAATTTACTAATCTTGAAGATCTGCGCGTTGCGAGGGAGAGAGAGAAAAAAAAAAACAAAGTCCAAAAACACTCAAGAGATTAAGAAGTCCAGACTGTGAGGTAGTCTAGTCATAATCAAGAAGCAACATGATCACTACATATGGGTCCAAATTTTACTCCTAGTATTATTCATAGCTAATGTGGCACTTTGTTGAATTACAACTCCCTGGGGCACATTCATTTGCGTACTTCAACCAACCAACTTGGAAAGTTAGAACTTATATATCCCTAAAAGTAAATATGAGATAATCAATCACTCATTTGCTGTGCGCAAGACTGACGTCACATTGCTTCACCGTGGTGAAAACAAACCATGAAAGCCCAGGGAATCCCCATATCGCGGTGAAAACTAAGCCGCACAAAATCAAAAAGCATGATCACTGCACATCGCGATACACTACTCTTTCAGTGCGTATCGATTGGTTTGTCTTTACGCAACATTGTTTTGCCAAATGCCCGGAGGTCCATTCTGGCTATACATAAAAACAGGCTCACCAAACCAGTTTTTATTATTTTTCTAAAAAGCAAACACAAAAATACAAACACATACACAAAAATAAAAGTGGGGTTAAATGTCATGTGCTAAAATAATATAGACATTGCTATTTATATTTCCAATATCCGAATTATGCACTCTTTGGAAGCAACGAAGTTTTTAACAGAAAAGAAAAAAAAAAAAGAAAAACTCCCAAGTTTCAGCATAATTTTCCACTCTTCTCAGTTCCTTTTGTTTTCCATTATAACTTTTCTAATAACCTCGTAAAATTGCTTTAAAATTCCCAATAGGGTTCAAGTAGATTTCATTGTTTGATATCACTACTAAATAAAACAAATATATATCGGGAGGTCACAGAGGTTGTCAGTTCAATAATGCTACATCCTACCATGGCAAACTGGTTCAATTCTTGTGACTTTTTTATTTTTTTTATTTTTTTTATTTTTTGCTTTTTTTAATTTTTACATCAAGAGGTTAATAAAAACCCTAAATATACAAAACTACTCCCACATACTATTGGAAAACTGAAAATTTGTAACAAGTCATGAAGTGGATGCATGTGTTTGTATAAGTTTTGGCCTAGACCTCATCCAAGCTTCAGACAAGATTCTGCCTTATCCCCCCCGAAATTTCAGTTATTTTCTTTTCAGCTTTAAAGAGTGGGCTATAATACATGGATCACTAAGGTAATTGTTTTGGACAAAGTTCATTGTTTGGTTGCATGCCTTTAATTGCCATGTTAGGATAACTAACTTAATTTGTCTGAGCTAGATGGTTTACTAACAAGTACATTAGTACAGGGGCAGTAGTCTTCTTCATTTTGCCCCACAATTTTGTAAATTTTTCTTTCAGTCAGGTTTGAAATTCTGAGGGTGGGGTGGGGGAATCGCAACTGAAATTTTAAAACATAACAAACAAACCACGTAAATACTGTGGCTACATTTGCTAGTACCGTTTAGTGTAGCTCGTCATTATAAGCGCGTCACTCACTCACCATCCTGGGTGCCCCCAACATAAAGTCAGGGCCGGTGCCCCATTCTCTGCAAAAATTACAGGGGTGTGCCGGGTGCGCCCTCCTCCCTAAATCTGCCCCTGCATTCGTAACTGTATCATGGAAGCAACTGTAGTGGAAAAGCAGAGGGAACATGGGACCCACTATTGGCATCTGAAAATCACCATTTTATATGATTGAATGGGCCTGCGTTTGAGCCCACAAAATTCCGATTTAAATTATCATAATCACATAGTTTTGATAAGGTGAGAAATTGAATAATACGAGCAATAAAAATTGCTTTGTGATACCACGAAAAATTATTACACGATATCCACATGCCATTTGCCAAAGTGATATGTCTCCCACTAAAAAAATTAGGGCAAATTTAAACCCCATACCCATTGGGTTTTACTAGATTCCTAGATACAATCCAGCCCATGTGGGGGAGGAGTACATAAGTGGATTACTGCTGGTGGTAGTAGTTGCTGATGGCTGTTTTGAAATTGGTCTGTATTCTAGTGATGTTTGTTTTCGGTATAGAGTTCCAGTGGACTATTGTTGGGTATAAGGTAAACTTGAAACAGTTTTTAATTGGTAGAGAGAGTTGTATTAATTTGTTAAAGGTCCATGCCCGATCGCTAATAGCCTCGTCCCCAGAAGCCCACAGATTTTACCGGAAGTGGTCAAAATTGGTATCAGATGAAAGCAACTCCTATCTCAGTTTAATGTGAATTCTTAGAGCCAAAAGATGTTTGGTTGGAAGTTATGAGCGGAAAATGTGCCCCATTTTGGTCGACCAATATTAATATACCCACAGTACTCTATGGGCTTACAAAATCACGTTTTTAGCTCTCGCATTCAAAAAGGAATTGAAATGGCGGCGCGAAACATTACAGATGGGTTTTGGAGTGAAGGGCATCTATCAAGATGAAAAATTCTTTTCCTTAAAATGGGCCATCCCCCTTTAAGTATTGTGCCTCTTGTAAGTTTGGTAAAGAGAAGGGTAATTATTTTTTTAAATATTTAAGCAAGGACCAGTGGTGGCTCCCGAATCGGAAAAGCAGGGTGAAAAGGAAGAGTTATATACTGAAGTTATCAGAAGCAGACTTATTTTTGTATCAAATGGTCAGTTACAAAATTCCTAGTCCATCTAGAAGGACCCCTTGGGGTTCTTTCCCCCACTGACCGAGCCACCGAGAGCGTAGCTCGCGCTTCGCCCTCGGTGGCTAGGTCACAGGGGGGATGGACACGGGAGGAAACGAGGGGTCCTTCTGGATGGAATAGAAATTCCTAAGCTATCCCCTGCTTTTTGGATTCGTGGCTGCCATGAGCCCGGAGGAAACAAGGATTGAGAAATGTAAGTGAAAGGGAATGCATAATTTTTGTGAAAAAAAGCTCATTCTCCCATGGTATTAAATAATGATTGGGTCCCAGTTGTTGAGGTTGGTGCCCGAGTAAAACAACATTTTAGGGATCTCTGAAACATCCTTGGGACCCTATGGGCTTGTTATTTAGTTAAAGCTATAAATGTAATTAACACTGGTTTTAGCATTTCATGAACATACTGTACTGAATCTGTACTTGCACTGTTAGCAACATAAAACATTGTGTTTTAAATGGACATTAACGGTTCATGGCTTGATGGTAATAGTCTCATCCCCAGAATCCCATTTAAGGCAGGAAGAACACATAGGGATCCTTTGTCTACGGTTGTCTGTTGTTGATGCTGTTGTAGTCTGTTGTTGTAAAAAGGTTAACATTTTGCTGTAATATTGGTTACTTCGCTGATTTAACCAACGTGAGTCATAGATGCAACATTGGATCCTCATTTGCGATAGGCTCCAAGGTCACATACCAAGATCAAAGGTCATGTGAGTCATTTGTACAATCGGCGAAAATGTAAATTGGCATAACTTGAAAAGTTGAAGTTCAATTCGGAACCAACTGAGTCTAGGTGCAACATTGGATCCCTCATTTGTTGATGAGGTCACTGGTCCATGCCAAGGTCAAAGGTCATAGAGGCCTATCATTACAAACCGCGAGGCCGCGACACATGTGGTCTGAGGACCGATGGATATTTTTTTTTTCATTTATCGTGAATTCTGAGGGCTAAGAAATGTTTGGTGTGGAGGTTATGACCAAAATGTGTCCCATTTTGGCTTACAAAATGTTTTAGACCTCGCATCAAACTTCCTTGAAGATATCAGTGCGAAATGTCATTTCAACTGTCTGATTCTGTAGAGCAAACCCATTGCTCATAATCATTGTTGTCCTTTGTCATATCACCGGCAGAATTAAGTTTCAGAATGCGTAGGTACAAGCAGAGATCTATGGACGAAGCAATACAGTGACAACTCAACCAAATGAGGAGACACAGACTAGGACACATTAACGAAGACTCTGGTCTGGCAGCCGCTCGTGTACTACCTTATTCCCCTCTGCCATTTAGCTTTGATGATAGACCATTCTCTGGACCACGGCTGTACATAGAAAAAAAAAAAACCATAAACAGGAGGTGTAAGATTAAAAGTAAACATAGTGGTTAAACTGAGAGGAGTCTTTGTGTCGCCTGCCTTAAGTCAGGAAGACAACATAGGATCACTTTGTCCACTGTTTGTTGTCTTTGTTGATGTCTGTTGTTGTTGATGGTCTGTGTGTTGTTGTTTGTCTTTGTGAAAAAGGTTAACATTGCCGAATATCCACATACTTGATGGATTTAAAACCAAACTTAATTCATATGTGCAACATGGATCCCTTATTTGTGAGTGAGGTCAAAGGTTCACATAAAGTCAAAGTTCATGTGATGTCAAGTTGTAAGATAGGATGAACAGTAATTGACCTCATTTGCAAAGTGAAGTTCAATTGGGACCAAACTTGAATCACAGGTGTAACATTATATCCCTCCTTGTTGATGAGGTTCAAAGGTCACATACGCAAGTCAAAGTCTGTGATGTCACGTTTGTAAAATAGATGAAAATGTAAAATTACTCTCAATTGAATTGAAAGTTTGAAGTTCATTGCAACCAAACTTGGTTTATGCATGGAAACCCTCATTTGCTTATAAGGTCCGTCACATTCAAGGTCAAGGTCATGCTAGCGACCATTCACTAACCGCGATAGCAGGCGCAAAAGGCGGTCTGATTTTTTTTTAATCTAAGAAACAGTGTCACTTATTACAACACATTTTTAAAAATATTTGCAAAAGCAATATTAAGTCCATACATTTTCCTCTTATATGATGAGGATAATATGCCTTAAAGTGCGTGTTCCCCCCCCCATTTACCCGAAGTATATCGATTTGATATCAATGAAAGGCGTATTTTTCTCATTGTTCGTCCTGAAATTTGAGCCCTAAAATCATTTCATTCCCACATATAAACAAAAAACTGTCGTTTTAGTGGTTAACCAGCATATTAGCACAGTATTGAATAGGGCTTTGCAACATGCATTATTGCGTCTACCATCAAACCGCAAGTTTGTTTCCCACGTACTACGGGGTGTATGTGCAAATGCCAGGCTCTCCGTATCAATTAGAGAACACCATACACATAAATCGGACAAGCACCTTTAATGGCCACGATGCCAATTAAGTATGCCTTAATTTGTGCAAAAGATGCGTCACCTCCATCAGCACATCATGCTTTGCGGTTGGTGGACAACATTTGAGCTCTTTGAAAAATGCTAACACACTTGCCATGATAGCCCTATTTTTGCAGCCTGCAATATGGTCCATGCAAAGGTACTCCCGTTACTCTAGGGTACCTCATAAGGTCTTCTGATGAAGAATTGGTTGGTACAGTTAATGTAATACATCCATTTAACCCCAAACCCACCAAGTTTTATATTTCTTTTTAGAGAACTTATTATATTATATAGTGTACCATATGAATTTGGCCCCAACCATGTGTAAATACCACATTCCATTGATCTGATGTCCTATGACTTCTAATTCCAAATTAATTCTGAATCATACTGGGAGCAGTAACTATGTAATATATTTAAGAGCCATGGGCATTATCTGCTTACCATAAAATAACATATCTGTGCCATCACATATAATGGAAAAAGAATTCTGACAAATATTTTGCAGATATGACTTGAAATAAAAAAATGTTTTTTAATGCTACCAAACTCTTTCTCCATTGAAGGGAATGAGTAATGGGTCAAGGCTAGGGACAAGATAACAAACCTAGGAAATACATGTGAAAGTCACGCTGGGTCAAAGAAATTGTGCTGATCTGGTCATGGAACATCACCCAGGGGGTCCCCAACAGTGTGTCTACAGGCTGTGGTCTTTTGAGTTTGTACTAACAGGCCATGGGAAATTCATAACTTCATGAAGTGTTCAGAGAGACAAAACTCCAAGAAAACAAATAGAAGGGTTCAGTGACACAACTTAATTAAATCCATTTTGTCCCATTTAAAAAATAGGTTTATGTGCTGTTTTTGCTGAGCAACTTGGCATAAAGGGCTATCATTAACTTCAATGAGACTAGTGCAATTACCCCTGTGTGACATTGACCTATGTGTGTGACCTTTGACCTCAGATTTGTTCTGTGCTCAGGTAAGCGGCCCTTTTGACCAATTTCACGGTCATAGGGCATTTCTTTGCAAATTGCCTCTAGATTGACCTTTGACCTTTTGAGTCTCTGAAACACTGCAAAAACAAAAGGTCAGACTGCCCTCCCGTACCTTCATGCCAAATGTCAGCCCCATATGTTCAAAACATAACAAAATGCATAGCCAGACAGCACAGATCTCATATTTTAATAGTATAGATGTAGAGGTACATCTTTGTTATAATCCTGTGGATTTGTGCGTCCAAAATATGCAGGTGTAATGTGCTGAGCATGGTGAGGCCTTATTGTAATTTACCTTACGCATTGTCAAGGTGTTGGCTTGGTGTGAGCATGGACATATTGTCTGTTTGGTCCAAGGGATTCTGAACCAAAAGATAGTCAAAAAAATAAGAATAAAATCAATACCCATTGAAGTAAATGGCTGAAGTAAAGTAGAAGTTCCTTGCAATGTATAGACAGAAGTGGATGTTTTCAAAATGGGTCTGGTATTAGTGTTACTGCCCCCTGACGGACAAAATCTGTTTTTAAAAATGGGACCAACTGACATTGATAAATTTACCCAGAGGGAAAGAAAGGAAGAGGAGAGATGCGTTCTCTTCTTCGCCACTTCCTCCCTCGCACCGCAACCAACACAGTAACCTCAAGCCCCTTCCTTCCCTCCCTCCGCGCCTTTTTTCCCCCCCCCTCATTATTTCTATCCCGGCTACAATATACCGCCCTCTTTCCCCTTACCCCCTTTCACCTGTGTCTCTTCACATCGCTTCACCTTAAACACCCTTGCCGCATCTCCTCTTCCTGTTTATCTTTCCTCCCCCCGTTTGATCTTATCCCCACTCGTCGTCACCTCCATTCGCCACTCCCACTCCACGATACCTGTAATCTCCTCGACCTACTCACTCGCTCTTCTTACATTTACAGTCAGGTACATTACATCAGTTTTTAAGGCACTTATGTGTATTTGCATGAATAGTCTAATTATTTACTTTAGTTTTGGAGACACAAAAGTTACCCATATCATGTTTCCAAAATTGTTTTGAAAAACCGCATTTACATGATCCCCAGTAAGAAGTATGTATTCACTTTTAGTCAGCTTCTACAATGTAGATTTGTGTAATAGCTGCCAAATGTTTTTGAAATTTAAGTAGGTATACTCACTGCATTAAATCTTTACCTTCTCCTTTACAAGAGAAGAGAACCAGCAATAATTCCAAAAACCAAACCAAAGATCCTCGATCGTCAAAACCCGATGATACGCTCTTCCAACTAACACCCCTCTGGCCTTGCCCAAAGACTTCCAGGACTGTTGCGACCAGAACGCAAGCTGCCTTACAAGGACAACATCTGCTCAATAGTAGAGAGCCAAAGATATGAGGAAAATGTAATAGCAGAGAAGATGTGTTCTTGTATACTCAATTCCGTCCACCTGTAGCGTCTTCACTTAGAAATAACAGAGCATAATCTAACCTCTCCAAGAAGGTACCACACCTGCAAGTGTATTCCAGCTGCTGGCATCTTCCGATAATAACTCTGCCTTGATTCATCAAAGCTTATCGTTGAGAAAATGTGGTGTGTGATGATTTCCGCTTCCAATGAATTGGTGTGTGAAACAGAAATGGTAATTCTGCAAATTCTGTAGCCACAGTTGTACTGAAATATGTGATTGTAAGATTGTATGTGGATGCAGTGAAGAAACCTCAGCCCACTGATGAGCACGATAGGATGCTGGCCACATGAGGTGGATAGGTTAACTTGGCCAGACCTGCTCAAGAACACCCAAGCAAGAGAAGAAATAACCTGCAGCAAAATATTGAAAATGTTCTGGTCAACCCAAGTGAATTTATTGTATTATGTGAATGCTTGGGATGATCGGAGGGCAAACAAAAAGTCCAGTCAACATAAATTTACCTCGGAAGGACCCTATATGTATTTTTTTTTGTGATAATGTATGAACGTGATTTACTAGAAATTGACATATAATGTAAAATTGTACTTTTAGTACAACAACCATCCAATGTAATGTTCTTCTATGCAGGAGACAATCCGTCCTAAGGAGTTTCAGAGGTGCCTTCCATAAATTAATGCGTTGATGAAGCCAGAAAATAGTAAACAATGAGTGACTTGGTTTTGTACCTACAAGCAGAATAAATTAGGAACAAATCAGTCACGAATAGCAAGTGTTCAAATCGTTCGTTGTATCTAAGCAATTACACATATGTCCAGGTTCACAGCAGGTAAATGTATGAAGATCCATTCATATGTCCAGGTGCACAGCAGGTAAATGTAGTGAAGACCCTTCATATGTCAAGGTGCCACAGCAGGTGAATGTATGAAGGTCCATTCATATGTCCAGGGGTACAGCAGGTGAATGTATGAAGGCCATTCATATGTCCAGGTGCAAGCAGGTAAATGGTGATGGTCCATTATGTGTCCAGGTGACACAGCAGGTGAAATGTTATGAATGGTCCATTCATATGTCCAGGTGCACAGCAGGTAAATGTATGAAGATCCATTCATATGTCCAGGGGTACAGCAGGTAAATGTATAAGGTCCATTCATAGTCCAGGTGCACCAGCAGGTAGAGTTATAATGGCATTAGTGTCCACCTCGTACAACAGGGAGATATATGGTTCCATTCATATGTCCAGGGGTACAGCAGGTGAATGTATGAAGGTCCATTTCATTGTCAGGGGTACAGCAGGTGAATGTATGAAGGTCCATTCATATGTCAGGGGTACAGCAGGTGAATGTATGACGCCCATTCAGTGTCCAGCTGCACAAAACAGGGGAGTATATGATGGTCCATTCATGTCCATGTGGATTTATGATGCGTTCATTCAGATGTACAAGGGTTTGCACCAGCAGTTGATGTATGAAGTCCATTCTTTTGTCCAGGTCACAGCAGGTCGAATGAGGCTTAATCATGTCCACCTGCACAGCAGGTAAATGAATTCCTGATCCATGCTATGTCCAACTGCACAGCAGGGATGTTAAAGCTATTCATGTCCAATATCGAGGGTGACAATCAGAATGATGTCACTCACACTAAAAGGAATCGTAAAGGGAATTCTTTAATTCTGCTGTTCATATCAAACTGGTCTTTGTTTATAAAGTTTGCTTACAGTACCTGAGCTTTATGAGATGTTTACATTTTGAGTAATGAATTAAGATTGCTTAGTAGAAAATTTTAAACACTGTCTAAAAAGCAGATTACAGCAGAATTAAAGAAATTCTTTAATATTCTTTAATATGAGTACGTCTTTGATTCTGCAACCGGGAATACAGCAGGTGATTTTCCAAAGTCCTTCATATGTCCAGGTGACACAGCAGGTGGTTGATTAAAGGTTCATTCAGATGGGTACAGTACAACAGCGTGGATGTATGGAGGTCCCATGTCCCTCCTTGGGATTAAATTTGGTAAATGTGGAGGATTTATCACGGGTGATTTTCTAAAGATGGCATAGTCTGAAACATGGACATCCTCCATTCTATATGGACAATCAACCCACAGACATAAGGTGAGACAAAACTAGGTTACCCTGATGTGTAGGTGTCCCTGAATGACGCAAAGGGTAGGACTGCTGGGTTACCACCCGCTTGGGAGGGGGGTGGGCAAATGTTTAACTAATTTGTTGTAATATTATAAAATTATTCTGTGTACCCGAAGAAGATAAGTCAATGGGTGTCATGACGGTGTGTGTGCTCGTTTCCAAGATATTTGAAAAATATGTAAATGTCATGTATTTATTACCAAATGTTCAGATTTTTGTCTTGATTGAGTTACCACAGAAATAATTTGAGCTTACCTATACTTAGAGCAATTTGAACATTTGGCTCCACATTTTCATTTATTGCAGGTGACCTCCAAATTCCCATTATCAGAAATTGGTGCCTACGTATCATCTAACCTACTGTTAAAACTATTACTCTGTTCACTCTCAAGTTTGAGGGTGGATCATGACGCGTGCCCCCCCCATGACCTTCAATTGCAGCATTTAGCATGCGAGAGGCGGCACAATTGAAATAATAAAGCGAATGCGAGTGCGTCATTACGTCACCTCAAACGTGAGAACAAAGTAAGGATGTAAGATTTTAGGCTGAAGGTGGGATTAGCCAAAGGTAGTGTTAAAGAGTAAGGTCAGGTTTGGGTAGCAATTCTCATTACAGGCTAAGATAAGGTTCTGCTGTGTCACCAAAATCAAATATATTTGTTTATATAGCAGACCAAATGTAATACCAGTGTAGGTAATAATATATTCTATTACACGGTAAATATTTGACGGGGCATATAAAAAATCCTAATTTGAGGATGAACGTGTAGTAGATAGCAAAATATTGGTAATTATTATTGTCTTCATCCCTGAAGAATCAGCACTTGGGTAATGTCAATCACGGAATATGTAAGAGTCAGTTGCACTCACAAGGAAATAGGTTCCAAAATAAATGTCACGACAGTGGAAGTTGTTTGAAAGTGTGAAGAGGAGGTTAGTTATTTAGAACAAATTTTCAAGGGATAGTGCAATTGATGCTTAAAGGAGAACCGTACTAAGAATAACTTATAAAATACAATATACGCTATAAATTAATTATTGACAACATATAAAAAACAGATTTAAAAAAAAAAAATTATACTAACAATAAAATGAATAAAAAATTTTGCTGACATGTGCTATTTGAAATTCACGCTAGTGTGTATATGGGATATGTATACTGTTATGCGATACGGACGGAACGAGTAGCGTCATACACCTTCACAAGTAATGCTTTCCTAATGTGATCCTATGGCATGTATGACGCAAACGTGCCGGGTGTATCGCCTAACACGTTATACTATAGCGCGAATTTTAAAATAGCACATGGTCAGACTAGAGGGTTTACTTACTGTTATGGTTAATTATAATTCCGTTTTTGATGAACCACTCGATAGTGGTCAATAAGTATTTATTTTTTTTTTTGTAAGATCTTGTGTAATATTATTGTTGTGTGGGTTCTCCTTAAATGAAGGGGTGGTGATTTTATATGCATATGTGAAACGTGCTTTCAAGAAGAAATAGTTTGTTTTGTCTTCAACTCATTCCAAACCTGCAATTTAGTCTAGCTAATTTCATAATTTATATAGTAGATCTCAACCAATAGTGTCAGCTCTAGTCTTTTTCCTAAGGTATTGACATGAATGAGGGGAGTGGCAGAGGATGAATGAACATTCCATGGCAAATTATTGAAACATATAGTCCGGAGCCAGAGAAAGAATCATCGTGCTAATGAAATCAAGTCAAATGCATTATTAGCTACCTTAACTCTCACTACATTCTGACTAATCGTATTGCTTCAATGGTATTCATTTAACGGTGAGTTGAAGTTACTGACTTTTGAGTATCATGCTTTGGATTCCAAAAGAACATCTCTGTGAGCCTTCTATAATAATAATAATATGATTGGGCTAATAAAACGCCTTTCATCAAGATCAAGCGCGTTGCATATATATACGCTGCCGTCAGGAAATGGTAACAATCATTTCGCGTCATCTAGGCGGCAGGCTGGCAAGCGCAAATCCTATCAGCACTAGATTGTAATATTCCCATAAACAGATAACGAATATCGCTTGGGTCGACAAAGCAAAGTGAGGTAAAGGTGCCTTGCCCCGTGCACAAACATGGAGCAGAGGGGCTCGAACCCACACCTTGGATAATGAGTCGGCAGTTATATACACTGGACCACATGTGCCCTCAAATGCAAAATGTAAGGCCAGAGTATCTTAGTTCGTTCATGAAAACAGGTGAACTCGGGTCATTAAATTATATACCTCATCTCCCATTTAATCAAGCGTCCAAAACTTCCTCGGTGATAAGATGGGTTGAATCTACAGTAGTAGAACGGTATGGTCATGTTTTCATTATATTGGTGTATGTCAAATTCTGTATGTAAGAATAGGGAGTGGAATTAGTGGGTATAAATTTGTTAGATGGTCGGGTAAGACAAGGGCTTATTGACTAATTTGACAGTTTCACAAGGCAAACCACTTCCTTTTGAAAATTATTTGAGGAGATGGACATTCATTTTTCAGTTATAGCCAATTCTTGTAAGGCTCTATAGACCATTTAACAGACAGATTCAATCCTCAGTGTAATCACTGTTGCATGCTGCAATCCACCCTGCATGTAATTGCTGAGAATAGTAGGACATTGTGATTTGTCATCATGGTCAGGGTCAACATAACAAGATGTAATAAAAAACAAAGAGTTTTATATCTCCTGGGGCATTGTAGCTGAAAGGGGATTTTGTCATAGCAAAATTTGTCTTCGTCAGTGGCGGCGTTGTTGGCATCTGTCCATCGGTCTCCACCTGCAACCACCAGACCCCTGATTGATCGATGATGACACTTGTACAATAGGATCTAGTATGTATGCTACGCACTGCAACAGACCACAGTCAAAGATCATACTTAGTGTATTTTTGCTTTCTTACACTTTATCTCCCAGATTACTGTGCAAATTTCTGTTAACTATTCTCCATGCTTTTCAAAATCCAAAATATAAATTTCGAACATCGGTAGGGGGTAGTTGTGCGTGAAATTAATAAGTATGCACTAGTCTTCAGTATTGTGTATATTAAGGCTCGTTTGCATATGTGATTGTTCATTACTAAAAGGTGAATTTCAAGATCCCAATGTCAAATTTGAGAACAATTGGTATGTGGGTAGTGATGCTTGCAAGTAGTAACAATGCACTGTGACATTATTATTGGCCATATTAATGAGCTATGTCAATATTTGTCTCTGCCAGGGGGATCTTGCAAGTTTAACTTGCAGTATTTTTTTCTGTGACAGAAATACACCTCTGGTTTAAAACAACTGACTTGGTCAAAAATAATGCACAGCACTGTTAAGGGGTTCTTTACATCGACCAATATGTGATATTAAAAAGAAAAGGTTTCACTTCAGTACTGGGACCTTCAGACCATTCGTGTGTGAGCAAGTAAGTAAGTAAAAATCTACTAGTGTAAACAGGTGTTTTCAGATGGCATGAAAAGATGAAGAGTTCGATAGACAAGGTAAGTCAATGAGCTGGAAATACGTGTACACTTGGCTACCTGAAGATTCAGATTGTGAAGTAAGTGGCGAGCGTAGTTCGCTAAGCATAACTCCACTTTATGTCTTTACATGTTGTCATTAACAGATTTGAAGTTACGCAAAACACAGGGAATTTTTTACCTTGCCCTGTTACCACCATGAGCAGGCCATTTCAAAGATCCAAACTGTGCAGACTGAAGATGAACAAATATCAAAACCAAATTAGAAATCGAGTTTGCATATATGTTCCTTAGATAATAATACCTTTTGAATAGTTAAGGCCTCAAAAATTGTCGTAAAACAGTAGAAATCATCATTTTCCGGAGAACAGCCTTTCTTCATGCAGAAGTGATTGTAGTCGCAATGTTCTTCAAAAATTTTAATTTCTAATTAAGTTTTTTCACATATGTCATCGCATCTATAGGATCTCAAGTTGCATTTGATAGTGAAAACAGGGATATATTGATTGAGATAGACAAAGTTGAGGTAGGTACAGGGGAAAGGTATTCCATGTGTTGTTGCATAACTCCACATTGTAATGAAAACAATGTTAAGGAAATATGTCAAGATTTTTGTCAAGCTCAGTTTGACTTACTTTCATAAAATATTGTACATACATCACGAATTCCCGAAAAGATAATAAAATTTGATGTAAAATTAACAAAATAGAGGCATTTAATTTTTGCTTTTGACATACGAAGAAAACGGGCGGATTGTTCACCACGATTCATTGGATCAAAGCGCCCAACTAGTGACGTCAAAGGATGACCAAACATCGTGTTGACTCGAATTGTTATTGCTGCACACTGTAATATTGATGGATTAATGAAAGTAATAATAAAATTAGAAAAAAACGTTACAGAATGACATATTTGTTTCATTTCGTTGTGTTTAAAGACACTATCGTGATTTGAAAAAATATTGAAAATTGGCAGGACTATCTTCAAAGTGAAGGATAAGTCTGTTAGAATCTCATAAGATATATTTTCCAGCTGTAGAATTGAAAGAAACGGAGAAAAAAGGGCAGTGTTCCAAGATACGATTCTCCATTCAATTACGGGTTGTAGTAAGTGTCCGTTCGGACAGTAAGACTAAAAATCTCCGATTCTGGCCTTATTAGATTGCTTCTGGTCTCGTCATTCGCAGGGTATGTTAGGATACCTGTACTTGTTACGTACATGCCTAAAATCTGATTTTGAATGATTTTCGATTGCTGATTTAGCAAATCACTGATAGTGTCTTTACTTATTCTTGAAGTGGCAACACTGCGATATGATGGTCACAACGACGTCAATTATGGATGGTCATCACTTTGAATCACCTTTGCTGCGATGTGGATTTATCGGAATGTTTTCGAGTAAGTATGGGCGGGAACTTAAAAGGGCAAAATACTCAACACATGTGGACAATTTTCAAATTAGTGGATTTAGATGTAATCTCCGTTACTTAAGCTTGCCTCCATACCACAATTTTCCAAACGTATTCAGAATAATGACATATTTCCTTTAACGACATAAGGTGGAGTTATGCTAGCAGAACTAGTGGCGAGCTACGCTAAGGTGCAAATTCAGCAGTTGGCTTGTGCCAATGTTATATCACCGTAGCCGATTTGACGTAGCCTACCAAATGGATAAAGCATACAGCAGATTTTGCGACCTGAGTGTACACAGATGATGGGCTGCTCTTCTTTTATCCAAATTGTGGGGCTATTTGGAGTCATTATCAGCTGTAGCCTGCCTTTTGACTTGACATACATGTGCACAGCTGTCCCGAGTAAGCACCCCACTCTAGTAGCCCCTCCCGAGTAAACCCCCCCCACTTCAATTCCCAAGGGCCAGGGGCTATGACGAGCAAAGAGTAAGTTGATTTTTATTTCCTGATTACATAATTAAGCAAAGGAAATCGGGCAATGGGTGGTTCTCCTATTCTAGATGTAAGTGAGCTCCCACGAAATTTCCAGTAGATAGCAGAATATGAATGTTTAGGACAACTTAATCTGCCTCAGTTTCATAAATAATGAAATATTCTCATGAATGATCAAAATTTGTCAAGATGGGTTTGACATAGGACTTGAAGTGCATTGATTACAAATCTGAGGGTTCTGTAGATTCCACACCACTAAATAGATCTGGTTTGGCACCCTCTGGCCGAAAAAGTGTTTGGGAAAAAGGTAAAAAAAAAATTGAAACGTCTAAGTAAAATTGAAAAATAGTCGAAATGGAACTTCTGGGCCATATTTTGTGTTAGAAATTATTTTAAAGATAAAAATCAGCACAAATATCAAGACAAAAAGGTGTGTGAGGCTTACTACTGTGTAATTCAGTACTAATTTTACACCCATCCCATAGGAATATTTTGACTAGAAGCCACAGTTTCAGAGGGGATCTGAACTCATTGTTGTCTTCAATGAAAACAACGATGAGGATATATGCTTCAGTTAGCTCGAAAACTCAGGGTCAATTTTAGGATTCTTCGTGCCTGAATGGGAGCAGAGGTCTACCAGTCCAAGGTAATGCATAATTTAACAACTGAGTCGCTTCGTTAATGAGAAATTTGTTTTAATTAGGGACATGTGTACCTAAACCAATGGCCATTATTTGGTGGTGTCCAACCTTCAAGGAAATGCAGTTAAGGGATTAGAAGCAATACTGCGAGAGAATCGAAAAATGTGGAAATGCGTATAGGCGTGCGTTCGAGCCCTGTGAGATTCAGCTATCCCTGGACAAGAAATTAACCGCATGGTTGTCTCGATTACCCATGCGATATTTGGGAAGATGATCCGGCTGCGATGGTTATCCCGATGTATGTTTGGCTGATAAGGGAAGCGCTGATCCCGATCTCCTGCATCCCTTGAAATGAGTCATAAATGGGTTCTGGTATGTTGGGCAACAGTTGATCAGCGACCATTGTGAAAGGCTTAGAGGCCCATAGCATGAAGGCCGCTATATAAATACTCGCTATTATTTTAATTATTATTTTTTTTTAAAACTTATAAATCAAGGGATAGTGTGCACAATTCCATATAAACTGCTTTAATGTAGAACTAAATGACCAATAGTGAAAAAAAATTGCGGGAATTTTTTTATTTACCGTCTCCTGCCAAATAGCCAACTGGCGGACAGCGGTTTTCAAAATCTGCAGAAACAGCGTATTGTGGTTTACACCAGACAGAATAACCAAAGATCAATGATGATGGGTTGAGGGGAAACTGTATTGATCATGGTGCACAAATCCCCCCCCCCCCGATGTGGAAAAAACTGTGACTTATTCACCGGGAAGGCTGTTTTTTTAATATCAGTCGGAATTTTGATACGCACATATAGAAATTACGAATCAGATAAAAAGTAATGCTTATCTTTAATACACAGATTTCAAGCCCCACTTGCAGGTTATGTTTGCATATCCATGCCAGTAAAAAAAGATAAAAATATGAATTTGATTATTTTTCGATGTTTCGGATTAGCAAATCGCTGCTAATCCCCTTTGGCCATCTTTTTCAGAAGAGGAGGAGTATGCTATAGCAATTTCTTGCATTGCAACTGGTATGTGTATGTACAGCCGTCTCAAAAAAGTGGTTACAATCAGAAAAGAAATGGTTAAATAAAAAATTAAAAGAAGTCATTCAAACTTGGCCTAGGATTAAGAAAACAAAGACTGGGCTTTCGGAGGTTTGTTTCATCGTAATTGCCTGTGTCAATTCTGGATATAATCATTAGTGTGAAAACACCAGAATCAATTTGTGCCACTTCAGCATATGCGAGTTGTTCGACTACTGTGCCATGCTGTCTGAAGACAAAAAAAGATTGAACAAAGAAATTTAAAAAAAGAAAAAACCTAAAAAATTAAAAAAAAAAAAAAATTTTACTTTTTCATAAATGTAGTAGTAGTAGTAGTAAAACCAAGGTTTTTAAATCGGCTTGGTCACCGTAACGGGGGTGTCGGATCACATCACACTGGCAGCAACGCCTTCCTTACTCCTTCAATACACTCACCCCAATTCAATTGCATCTCCATCAACCCAAACCCTCTACTCTACTCCTCCACTTGCTCCTTCCAAGTCTTCTTTGGATGTCCAATCCTCCTCGAACCTCCCACCTCGAACTCAAAAGCCCTTCTTAAAGGGATTAGCAGCGATAATGCGAGAGAATCGAAAAATGTGGAAATGCATTTTGTTAACTTATAAATCAGGGATAAGTGTGTACAATTCCATATAACTGCTTTAATGTAGAAACAAACCACCAAATAGTGAAAAAATAAGGAAATTTAAGGAAATTTTTCATACCATCTCCTGCAAATAGACATACAGCGATGGCATCTCAAAATCTACACCAAACAGCTGATTGTGGTTTACACCAGTATAGAATAAACAAAGATCAATGATTGTGTTTGAGGTCAAACTGTATTGAACATGGTGCACAATAATCACGCTTAAAATCTGGAATATTCACAGGGAAAGGCTTTTTAGATCTCAAGTCGGAATTTTGATACGCACGTATAGAAATTACAGAATCAGGTTAAAAGTACTGCCTTGTCTTTAATAAACGGATTTCAGGCCAACCACTTGCAGGTTATGTTCGCATATCCATACCAGTAACACAAATACAAAAATATGAATTTTGATGATTTTTTCGATGTTTCGGATTAGCAAATTGCTGCTTGTCCCTTTAAGGCAATACTCGTCCTCCTTCCTCAACACATGCCCATACCAATGTACACTATTCGCCTTCGCCAACCGGTCCATCCCCTCTTCCAAACCCAACATCTGCATCAAATCCTCAGTCTTCATCCTATCCATCAACTTCACCCCACACATCGCTCTTAATCTTGCTCTCTGTCCTCCTCAGAATCCCCATATCATTTTCGCTCAGACACCACGTCTAACTCCCATGCAGCATCACTGATCTCACACAATTCTTATACACCATTCCTTTCATCTTCAAAGGATATCTTCCCTTGCAACAACTCCCCTTATTCCCTAAACTTCACCCACCCATACCTCACTCTAGCTGTCACAGCCACCTCGCATCCACCACCCGCACTGTCCCCAAGGTATGTGGACTCCTTCACAGACTCTCATCACACAATCTTTCTTCCTGTTCCACCATCCCTCCAGCTCCCTTCTCGCATCTTCCGCACATAAAATCTCTTGCCAAGCTTGGGGTCACTCTCTTCATCTTTGTGCATCTCCCATGGATCCATTTCCCACATTTCTCACACCATACTGAATTAGCTTTTACCCTCTTCCCACACATGGGTCTGAATGCTTTTAAATTGTGTTGCAAAACATGCTAGATACACTGTAAATTCTGTCAGGGATGTGAACACCTTGCTTTTCTGTTCAGTCCATTCAGACCGGGCTTCTTCCTGTTTTTACAGAATGTAAACATCCAAATTGTTTTCAAACTCGTGGAAGTGATTTCAGTAAGGGTCCTTTTCATTATGTCAAATTGTTTTTTCGCGCCATTATGTCCCTTTAAGGTTTGTCAATATAGCCACAAGCTCACAATATCTTTTCATGCTTTTTCCTATTCTCACTTGGACACTATATGTATTGTGTGATGTGTATACATACAAGTCAGGCCAAAATGGCCTCCCCAAAGATGTTGGCATATTTGCAAGCTTTGATCAGTATTGTAGGATAGGAAAGAGTTCCATATATATGTAACACTATTTAAAATTCTATATGAAACAAATTCTTTATTATTGGATAAGTTTTTATGATCGGCTTTGGCTGCTTCTTATTCTTGGTTGACAAGTCCCTTCAGTGAATGGCTCTTTTCAGAGCCACCTTAACTCTATTTTAGCAGATAGGTGAGGTCTGCTTGTCTTCGGTGAAAAGGCACTTTTCAGAGCCACCAGTATTCAAGTGACAGCCTACATGTCCCCATTTAGTTAATTTGTCCTGATGAAGTCATAAGCTTGACAGTTTCTCAAACTTGTTAGTGTGGTTTAGTATGTCAATGAAACAGTTCCCGTACGATTTTTTTGCTAAAAGTGATTTTCTTGCTGTTTTTCATTCAATAGGGACCACACTGTCAGAAAATGGACTGGTGCCCCCTTCAAGGGGAATATGTTAGTACAGGGAAAAATTTAAAATCGATTCAAATTGTGTTTCAATGTACACTAACATGCTTGTCTCCTTATAAGGATTAGAAAGTATATATTTCTCTTTAGCGCTATAGCCCCCATAATGGTTCAAGGTCATCCTGGGGTAAAATTTACCCAATGCTCTGATTTTGTTGAAACTGGTGATAAGTTGTTTGTATTGTCTCACATTTGTTACATGTAGACCTTCAAGGGGGGGTATATATTATGGAACTCTTACCAAGGAATATACTAGTCATTTCATTTTTACCCTAAAAAATCAGACAATAATATTTGGGTAAATATGATGGTGTTAGTCAAGTAATTTAAGACCTGCAATCATATTACATTCACACCAGCAAAATTTTAAAGCTTATTGTATCGACACAGATGTGGCACAATCAAAAGCAATAATTTTACAACATGTACACATACAAAAGTTCTTTTGAGGGTTTCCATTACTGCTGAGCACTCTAATTATCTAGAATTTGCTTATTATAGTAAAAATCAACTGAAAATATTGTACTCCTAATGTTAACACATCTTGCCTTCCAATTCTGTCCTGTATTAAGGCTGTAGAATATGAAGTGTCAATAGATTCTTCCAGTGTTCCAAAGCAAAGTACCTGCATGATCTATTTTTGATGCTATGCAGTGCTATATGCATGATATTTTTTATGGCCAAGAAATATGATTGCCTTTCCTTCACACCTCTCTGGGAGACCGGGTCAACTGGTCCATTTGAAACTACACAACATACTGGTAGGGAAAGCTGGAGACCAAATTTTTGTTGCTAATTATGGCTAAAATTTCTAAATTATTACATTGGAGGGCAGAGGGAATCTGCAAAACATTACAATGATTTAATTTCTTCTTAGCCATGTTTTAATATATTGTCCACTTTCCAGCCTAACAATATAGACAGTTTTGGCAAGAGATACTATCACATGTTATGTTCGTTCAATGGACCAGAGTTTATTCACAGTGGATATCAGAACAGAAATAAACAGCGTTTTGAATTTGAGTTTCGATAATACTTTACAGTTATACTTAAAAGTAAAGTTTGGAGTGGTGTGAATAGGGTCGGTTGATTAAGGACAACCAAACATTTTTACTCTCCTTGGTCTGCATAACTAATTCCGTCCTGTATTTTAGGCAATAAAATAGAAATAAAAATTGTCCATCATTATTGCAGCCAAATTAAGCCTTTCACATTTTGTGCAAAATATAAGATAGCCAAATTTGATTGTTATTTTTTCCTTGCTGTGCTTCATTGTCTGAATCATGTTTTGTAAGGAGGCTTTACATTGTATATAGGGCATTGCATAGATGTAAAAATTGTGTACTTGAGGTACACACTGAATGGAACCAAAAAGTCTACACCACAATTCATGTCAATATTTGTAATGAATAAATCACAGTCATAAAAATTGCACATTTTCTTCCCCTGAATATCAGTGATGTACATCATACTACATTGACTCCAGCAAATGTGTTAGGTCACAGTCTGCCAAACAACTTTTGTTCATCTATGTTTCCTTTTTGATGAAATATGTGGGCACAGTAGAAGCTCAAAATTTATTTGTGAACAATAGGTATTTTGTAAAAAGAAAAGCTCAGTTGAAATTGGAGTGGTGATAACATCTGAAATCTTTTTCAACTGTATGGGCAGTAACAATGGCTCTGCATGTCTAGATAAGAAACAATCTATAGTGATTTGTCCTCTGCATACCAGCGGCTTAATGAATATATTAACAGCGCTGCTATTTGCCGGAGTCAATGTAGTATGATGTACATCCACTAGTCACTAATATTCAGGGAAGGAAATTGAGATTGTATCAGAACAAAATGTGCAACTTTTAGACTTGACATACTCCATATAGTATTGAAAGGTATAGTATTTACTGTTATGAAAAAATCGGTTAATTCACTGATATGTGTAACCAAAGTCTTAATCCCTGCATCATTTTCCCTTAGATGCGATGGCCTAATAAGCTGCATATCATTGGGGCATAAAATAGTGATGGATGATGAACCAAAATACAAAAAGTTTGAGAATATTTGGTAAACTCTGTAGTAAATCTCCAGTAATAACAATATATTCAAGTTTTAAATGCTAAAATATGTGTGTCACTATGTAAAAACACCAAAGTTTCTATTCTCAACTCGTCAAATCTAAAATAAATGTACTTTATTTCTCCTAACAAACACCCACTCATTTCACTAATGGGGAAAGTGTAACTCAGCTCAGCAAAGTTATATACTAGCCTCTTCAATTGCTATTATGACTTATTGTCACATCTTTTTTATATTATGTATAAATAAAGACTACAAAAAATGTTTTTGGTTGTGTGTTTTAGGTTTATTTTTTGTGTCGCCTGCCTTAAGGCAGGAAGACACATAGGGATCACTTGTCCACTGTTGTTGTCTCTTGTTGTGAGAAAGGGTTAACATTGCCTGTAATATCTGCATACTTGATAGATTTAAACCAACCTTGCATCACAGGTGCAACATTCGATCCTTCATTTGTTGATGAGGTCAAAGGTCACATACCAAGGTCAGAGGTCAAGTTGTAAGATAGGCTGGAAATACAAAACTGACCTCAATTGAAAGGTTGAAGTTCATTGGAACCAAACTTGGTTTATGGAGGTTACATGCAAACCCTCATTTGTTTATGAGGTCAAAGGTCACATATCAAGTCAAAGGTCATATGAGGCCTATCATTCACAAACTACGACGGCAGGCAACACAAGCGGTCTACGGACCAATGTATTTTGTTAATACTGTCAAACAATTTTACAAGTGATCCATCCTGGGTAGTTTTTTACAAGAGGAAAAAAAGGGGTAAAATTAAATGTGAATGTTATGACTGTAGGACTCCCATGGTATACTCACAATCCCAGCCATAAATAGTTAGCAAGACTGTGGTAATGTATTGGAGGCCTAATTTACATTAGAGATCACACAGAAAAGTACTAACTTTAAATGTAAATCTTGAAACCAACCCTAACACTTGACACTTCCCTTCTCCTCCAATTATAGTCTGATTTTTTATTCCTGTCAGTAAGCGCATATTGTCGATGGTACAAATTTATTTGGAGGGGATGTGTTGAAATCAAAACTAAAAAGCCGTATTAACAGCTGAAATGCTCACTTTGTTCAAAACCCAGATAAAATGCTTGAACCCATTTTACATGAACTTTGTTGTATCGAATATGCAAAGGCTTCATACAAGATTCAATTGAATAGATTGTCTTAAAGTCTGAGACACGCTATCGATTCCTTTGTTTGGAGTCAATCAAAGAATGGATAAAGTGTCATGAACATCGAGGCTGGGTGAAGAGGAGGATTAGGCCACGTAAATATTGTAGTTTGTTATGAGTGACAAAAACTCTCAAGTACCTAATGATTGGACCAAACTGTCAGAGATTATTTCTGAAACAAAACGAATAAATGTAAACGTATCCAATTTTCTAATATTCATTAGTGATGTCAAAGAACTTTGGTGAGTAATAATTACTTATTTGTATTATTTTCTTTTGTTGAATGCTTCAGAGTTTAATTTGTTCAGGTTTGGTGTTTGGAATTTATTCAGTGCATTTTAATATTTTCTTCGTGAGAAAAGGGACGTTTTTTAATTATGGCCTTAATCTGATCCGGTATCGTGACATCCAATTTCTATTGTACTGATTTGGTAAGGCATACAACCTCTCAGAACGAATGGAAGCGTTGACATGCCCCAAAAACTTTAATGAACTGGACATAATAAAAAATCCTAAATAGTGCGGGTGGTTGGTTCTTTAAAAGTACATGAACAAATTGACACATTTCCTTGTCAGGGGAGAGGGGAATCAGTTAAGTTGTCACAACAATTTTTTGACCGACAGGCAGAGTTGTTTTATCCAAATTCAGAGAGGAAAAACAAATCATTTTTTTACATTTGCTATTGGCTTTTATCAAAACCAGCTTGTGCCACATCAAACTTTGTTGTGAAGGTGAGCGAGTGCTAGGGATTTCCTATCTAGTAGAAAACATGGTACCAAAATTGTAAAGGCACCCTCCAAATATCGAGAACGGATAAAAAGAGCATGAATATGTTAGAGAATATGTAAAAATAGAGAGGCCAGACTTTTGGAATTCACAGAATAGTACTCTGCAAAATTTCAGGGTTTGAAAGATGAAATGGGGACTTGAATGAAGCATTGTATTAAATGTGGGAGGAGGGCCTGGCACACCTCCTTTTTCTCCACCCCAAAACTTGTCGAAAAATGGCTGGTGCCCCCAGAAGATTGTTGAAAGTCGTTCTCTGGTATGAAGCAGCAGCTAAAGGTGTGTGAAACGTGGAGCCAACTCACTGTTGATGGTTGGGGTTTGAGATATCTGTATCCAACGGCGGACGAAAAGGTAGGGCACTCGTTGAGAATTTGATTCCCAGTCTGTGGTGGAGAACCAAATTGGCAGGCTGGCGATGGCCGCCGCCCCATCGGTGCATATGCTATTGAAGCGAACGACTCCTGTGCGCATCAGGTTTAGGGCGACCCATTCCTTGAGTGGGAGATTGCTGCCAGGTGGTAGTTCTGTCTTAGGTGTATGGGAGTTGGTCGGACTTGGAATTGTCTAGCCAGGGGGACAGTATTTTTTTTTTTTTTCCATGTCTGTAAAGATGTTGAATGGGGGAACTGGAGAGTTTAGCAACGTGTCGGCAGAAAGGTCGTCGATGAGCGCAGTCTCTGTCTACCGAATTGGTGTGATTCTTTTGACAGTGTTAGGCAGAGGTGCTTGTGTCCAGCAGGTGCCTTATTCACTCGTTTGTGCGAGTGCGCTCCCTCGAAGTGCTCAGGTGCAATGTCTGAAAGCCCTGGTAGAAATTCAGATGTTGAAGTGAGGTATTAGACTAGATTCCACTCATTTATTTGGTCACAATATAGCAAGTTGACCCTGCCAGCAAGGTTGAGGCATTTGGGGACAAGAGGCTTGATAATATTTTCTTATGCCCTGATGCTACCCCTATCCCTGAGCTGGGCAGATATCCGCACCTACCGGGTTATTTTGTCCAGTTTTAAGGTTTTGCGACCAGCTTTGCCTTAAAGTTTTTGCAATTGGTCTGTTTAGGAATTTATTAAGCATATCACTGGATGACTTGGGCAATTTTATCCCCTGTCGTCCATGTCAGTTTCTCAGAACGCGTTGTACCCGTCCTAGCTCTGAAATGGTCCCAGAGTGCGCCAACACTTTTCATTGATCTGATATCCTCTTATTCCAAATAGCTTGCTCAGTCACTTGGTGTTTACGCAGTAAAGAAGTCAACCAGTTGATCATCCCCACCCACTCCGATTTTTGGAACCGCACCAATTGTGTGTTATTTGTTATTTTTTAAAAAAATCCCCCCAACGCCATCCAAAGACGCTAAAAAAGGGGAAACAAAGCCAACAAAAATATCGGAGCCCTATTGACTCTCATACCTATTTTACAGAGTAATACTTCATTTTTGTTTATATTTCTTCACACCTTCTTGCAATATAGATCTACTATTTCCACAAAGCAATATCGGCAAGACTTCCATATGTCCCCGCCCTCATATATTTACAGCACATAAAATTAACTATATTTTTAGCTGTTTATTCCATTTTTGATGAAACAAGGCCAAAATTAAAATACATTTTGTTCATGTAATATATACCAGAGGGGGTACATACGCAAACATCTTTCCGCAATAATTCATGGTGCCATCGTGACATGGCGGCATCTTTGAAAGAAATATAAATAACAATAATCGGGCCTCCCTCACAACTTTTTTCAAAAGGTCTGACATCAACTGTTTTATTTCTTTACTTGGCTTATAGTTTGCTACAGTAATTGGAATGCCAACCATCATTTTTTTTTGGCCAAATTTAGCCCTTGGATCATTGATCAGCATGTCACAATGAATGCTAGGTATAAACCAATCAATAATAATCGTAGATTGTGCGTGAGGAGGCTTAAGAATTTTAGTACGGTACAAACATTTATTCATTCAGCTTTTTACTTCCACACGGCACAAACAAATTCAGTAAAAATACAGCGTTCACAAAAAAAACAAAACAAAAAAAAACGCATGTTTCTACTGCCTTCTCCAACGACATAGGACTAGCCCCAGGACCATTGTACCCAAGGTGCATTGATCGACATATGTGATACACCCAGCAAATTCAGAATTCTGACCATATTTTGGGCCAGGTACTATAATGGATTGGCTTCTAGATGACCTTTGCATTTATTTATGGTAGAAAACTTAGAACTTTCAGAAAGTAATAGGAATAATGGTAGGGATGAAGGGGTTGAAATGAAGGCCAAAGGTGGATTTTTGCCTAGTACGGAAGATTTAGAATTTTCCCCAGGGGGCCTGGGTTTTATTCAATCAGCAACCATCATTGAGCGGTCCAAACATACACTCACCCTAAAAATAAATGTTGATCCAGGTGAAATTGCAAAGCTAGGTGGATGATAGTTTCTAGATCACTTTTCACGCTGGGTACGGTGGGTTAGAGGTGGGTGACGAGAGGAAACTGTAATCACCTCTTATATCCCCTCCGCTCCCCTCCCCTTCCCCTTGCTAGAATTTTTCCAGGTGCAAAGCAAGTGCATGCATATTCTTAGATCACGTCCACCCCAAAGATTGGTGGATCAAACAATACACTCACCTGAACATATAGAATGTGTTTTCCAGGTGCAAAGCAAGTGCATGCATATTTCTGTAGATCAACGCGCACCCCAAAATGGTGGATCAAACAATACTCTCACCTGAACATATAGAATGTGGGGTCCAGGTGCAAAGCAAGTAGATCATAGTTTCTTAGATCACTTCCACCCCAAAGATGAATTGATCAACAATACCTCACCTAAACATTAGAATGTGCTCCCAAGGTGCAAATTGCAAAGCAGGTGGGGATGCTTAGTTCATAGATCACTTACCTCAAAGATTGGATCAAACATATACACCTCACACTGAACAATAGAATGTGTTCCAGGTGCAAAGCAAGTGCATGCATATTTCTGTAGATCACATCCACCCCGAACGATGAGTGGAAATCAAGCAATACACTCACCTGAAATATAATCGAAATGTGTTCCAGGTGCAAAGCAAGTGCATGCATAGTTTCTTAAAAGATCACGTCACCCCAAAGAATGATGGATTCACAATACCCTCACCTGACCATATATATGTTGCTCAGGTGCAAAGCAAGTGGCATGCATATTTCATGAATCACTTCCACTTAGCATATGGCTGCTTAGCATGGGCATGCTATAGTGCACAATGAAAAATCAAATCATTTTTTTTCTTACATAAAGACAAAATTTTTTGGATCATTCACACAGATACACAAGGAGATTTCCCCTGACTTTTTTGTCGAAATTGAGATTTTTTGCTAATAGATTGCTTGGCTTAAGCTATTCAACAAAGTTTGAACTAAACCCCATTATGCAGTTTTATTTCATCCATGCAACGGAATAAAGTGTTTGTAAAGTGCATGGCCATTTCATTTCGTTTTGTGAATATCCATACCGCATACTTATGTATTAACCTCACACATGAAGTAAGCCGGAAATTGCCGTTTTATGTAATAAAAAGATTTTGAATTTGTCTGTTGTGCACAACAAAAACAAAGCATGCTTCTCTATGGAGACCCTATTAGGACCGCAGGGAAGTTCAAAACAGTTCTTGCCATTCCTTTTCTCTTATTTGGGGATGAATTCAATATTCTGCCACTACAACTTTCAACATGCAGTTCATTCCATTGATCTACTGAATTCATATATGATGGCAACATTACAAATTCTTTCCCATGTTTGTCCAATAACCTTCCAAAAACCTCAGTAAGTTCCTACACCCATCAGTACAAATTTTTAGAAATTAAAAAAAAATGCAATTTTTCTTTTCTGGAAAGTCCTGGTCTCACTTCATTCTGACGTCATTGTGTTGAAAATAGCATTTTCTGATGTTTAAGGATAATAGTTGTGGTCTACCATAATTCTGTTACAATAATAGCTTAAAAAACAATTATTATTGACTTCACAAGATTTTTAGGTACCTTTTTAGGAACATTGTTTAACATAAAAAAGAAGAGGTTTAAATCTGTTTTCAAACAATCCAAAATTAATTTGCAAACCAAACCATAGTGTTAATTTCCCTACTTGAAAAATTAGTCTGCAATCATTTTTTCAACTTTGGTTTTGTTGTCTTCTCCTCTTTTCTTTTCTTCTTTGTCTATGGGAAACCTCGAAATATTTTGGACTACATTCCTGGGTTAATACTCAAGCCCATTAACAATCATAGACCCCAAATAAAACCCCACTCACCCTAATCAAAATTAAGAGTTGTGATAACTTACATATATTTGTTTTGCTTGTAAAATGCTTTAAAGACAAATTTCGATAAGCATGGTGTTGAGGGCGATTAAAAATGGAAGTGAAATTCTATTGTGAACAATGTGATCAATGAAATGGAGGTTTTTGTACTTTTTTTTACAAAATGGCGGGAAAATGAATACATTTTTGGATGCAGTGCCCTTCTACTTATTGGAGTCGGGTATTACATGCTTTATCAGTGATCAAATTTTTATTCAAAAATCAAGTAGCTAAGCATATCTATGGTGGAATATTAACAAAATCACATGTGAGGAAACACCAATATTATTAAGCTGGTTTCAGAAGTTGTATTCTTCCTTGTAAATAATGTGTGTGGAAGAAATGTCTGTTTCATGACTCATAAAGTCGTGGAAAAGTTGTAAACAGTGACAGAACCAGACCTTTTGCTAATGGGGCGGGTGGGCATAAGGGTGCCGATGCATTTTTCTGAGGGAATATGTGGGTGGTGCCTTCTCCATAGCCACTGTACAAAAGGGTCAGTGTCATTTGGGGTGGCTGGTGGGGGGGGGTAAGGTTTTCCTGACAGGGGGCTCATTCTTACAACCCAAAGTAAGCCCACTCTCTTTGTTTGAATTTGGGCCAGAATTTCCGATATGATGTTGGTGTCGTGAGTTTGCCACTCCTCACTCGCAGCGAGTCTGTTTTACCTTCCCAGCGTAATCCGGCATCCATCTAGAACTCATGGGTCGAGAGGATGCACTGTGAGATTAAATGTATTTTCATTGGTTAGTCTGAGGGATCGATATGCACAAAGTTGTCACATGGTGAGTATGTGTCCTGTGCCACCAAGTACGAGGTTTGGTCCACTGACCGTATTCGCAGCAAGCATACAAGACATTAAATTTTTAAGTGTGTAGCCCGTTCAGATTTATCAATGGAGCATGGTAGTAGTGACCAAAGTGATCGACCGCTAACAGCGCAGCTGGTAAGGGATACCATTAAATCAGCCCTAGGAGATTTCAAAACCTATTTAGATAGCTCATTAGAATCGTTTTGTAAAGAACATCAACAAAGCCAATAAGCCAGTGCCTCAGAGCAAGTAGCACAGTTAAGAGGGCTACGGAGCTGAGTTTCCAATTCAAAGGAAACAAAGCTCAATTTGATTTTAATTCTGGCGTTCTGTCAAAGTTAGAGCTGGCTTTAAATCATCTGGGAGACACCGGGGATCAGTCTGTGAAGGAGTACGTTACAGGTGCTATCAAAGACCTCAAGAAACGCAATAAGTTGATAAGGATAGCCGACAAATCTGAAGGAGATTTGTGTTTTTCCTCATTTTTATAGACCGTATTCAATATGACGTCAGCCACCAGACATGTTGGTGGACATGATGCATACATTCCAGGACTACAATACATTAAGCTGTCAATCGATCCATGTTTAGCGATTGCACAGGGATCGTTGACAGGTGAATGTATTGTAGTACTGGAATGCGTCTATCTTGTCCACCAACATGGCTGGCTATTGAATACGGTCTATATTCCATAGTGTGTATCTTTATTGTAGTTTGATTTTCGTGTCCATACTTATTGTATTTCTAGTATTACATCCCCATTTAGTTTTTTATAAGCTCGCTATGCACTCGGGTTCCGTTATCGATTTTTACATTGGTGTCAGTACCGGTTGTTTTTTTGTGCTATAGTTGATAGATTTTCACACTCGATTGATTAACCTATCAAGGTTGTCTTGTTGTATAACGATATAGGTTGGGATACCGTAGCAGAATACCTGAGTCAGGGACGGATCCAGGATTTCTCAATAGAGGGGGCGCCAAATTTTCCCATACTTTTTCCCGTCGGTTCGAAATTCTGAAAAGTGGGCGTCCACAAAGCTATAGATCTACACGGCGCCCGATGCCCTCTACCGTCATTCTCAGAGATCTAAAGGGCGCCCTGTGCGTAAAAAAGTCAGTCGTTGTTTTTATATATCTACAGTGCACCCGGCACTCTAAATCCGCCCTGACCTGAGTGACAAGCTAGCTAGCGACTCAGAAGATGAAAAGCGCATCAGGCAGGCCAGTTTCAGAGCTGCCCGTAAAAAGGATGGGTAAGGCCCTGAAGGGTAAGCATCAGCAGCATTAGGCCCCTTATCCTGCTGATCGTCCTACATCTAACTTTTTTCGAGGCCCTCAGCAATACCATAGATTCCAATCTGGGCCTTCTTCCAACTGGGGATTTGGCCCCAAGCTGTCAGATTTGTGTTTTGCCTGTGGTAAGCCAGGTCACTGGAGGAGAAATTGCACACAGTTCTAACAGCCAGCTTCATCATCAACCTCCACTGGGCCCAATCAATTAGCTAAACCATCATGGCAGTGATGCAGGTATTTTTATGCTGTTATTTTATTTCAGTTGCGTCTATCCACATTGATAAAGTTTTCATGTTATTTCTAGTTAATCTGGTTGGAATGGTATCTGTATTGACTTCATGTTGTCGTATTGTACTTGCAGCGAACTTCCAACGTTTTTTTTAAATTTTATTTATCTATTATAGATGCAGCAGTAGCAGATAGCCTTTCCACGGATCTAGAACACACAGAGACGGGGTACGACTTTGACTTTTTTCGTGAAAATTATTTTGAATATGAACAAGGAGTTAATGAACCAGTCTTAAAAGGCAGACTAAAAGCTTCTATTGATTTCTGGATTTCTATAGACGCTAATCATGTTGTTTTAGACTTTATTCGTTTTGGTTATAAGCTTCCGCTTTTATCTACTCCACCTCCCAGATTTTTTAACAATAACAAATCTGCTTTCAGAAGCTGTTGCTGAGTTATTAGCGAAAGGTTTAATTAAGGAGTCCTCTATTTTTCCAGATATCGTTAATCCTCTATCTGTTTCAATCCAGAAATCAGGGAAGAAGAGGCTAATTTTGGATCTTAGGTATATTAACAAGTTTATTTGGAAAGACAAAATTAAGTTTGAAGATAGGAGAATTGCATTATCGTTTATGGAGGAAGGTGATTACCTATTTTCATTTGATCTCAAGTCTGGATATCATCACATAGAAATATATCCAGACCATTGTAAGTATCTAAGTTTTGCGTGGTATGAAGAAGTTTTGGGAGTGAAAAAGTATTATTCATTTTTAGTTCTTCCATTTGGCCTTTCTACAGTGCCTTTTGTTTTTACTAAATGTCTCAGGCCCCTAGTGAAGTCCTGGCATTTGCAAGGATTTTTTCTTGTCCTATATTTGGATGATGGGTGGTGTAGGGCATGTTCTGAGAGCGTATGTTCTGATATTTCCAAACAGGTTAAGTCGGACCTTATTTCAGCAGGTCTTGTCCCCAACGTTGAAAAATCACAATGGGTTCCTGTTCAAACCCTAGGTAGGCTCTCTTAGCGTCTCTCAAAGAAGAGTCGATGACATTTTAAGTGACATTCATGGCATTCAAGCTAATCTTCCTAGAGTCAGTGCTCGTAAATTGGCTTCTATCACTGGCAAAATTATTTCATTGAGCCCAGTAGGAGGTAGTTCAGTTCAGTTGAAGTCAAGATTTGTACATTTGGAGATTGCCAAGAGGGTTCATTGGGACCATGTGTATAATATTAAGCCCGACAATTAATTGATTGAAGAATTAGCTTTCTGGAAATCTGAAGTTAAGAATATTAATTCTCGTTCTCTTTTTGCCTATACAATTCCGCAGGTTTAATTGGTTTTCAGTGATGCCAGCAACATGGGCTGTGGTACGTGGACAATGGGGTGTGGACCTGAACTGCAGTTACAGAGAAATTGGAATGGTGAGGAGTCAAAGAAAAGCTCCACTTGGAGAGAATTAAAAGCAGTATTGTTGTCCTTACAAGTGTTTGCTTCTGAATTGTCCGGAAAGTCTGTTAAATTGTTCACTGATAATAAAGGGGTAGTCTCTATCGTAAACAAAGGCAGCATGGTGGAAGAGCTGCTTCATCTCAGTATTGAGATTTTTAGATTTTGTAGAGCTCACTCTGTCGCTTTAGAAATTCAGTGGGTCCCTAGAGAGCTAAATCATCGTGCTGACGAGTTAAGTCGTTTAATAGATTTCAACGACTGGGGTGTTTCAGTGCAATTTTTTCAATATATTGATAGTATTTGGGGACCACACACAGTAGACTGGTTTGCTGATGAGATCAATGCTAAACTTCCAGTTTTTAATTCAAAATTATCTTGCCCTAGAGCTAATCAAGTCGATGCTTTTTCTTGCGACTGTGGTGGCACCAACAACTGGTTGGTTCCTCCCACATATTTAGTTGGTGATGTGTTGCGGCATTTGAAAGCTTGCCATGCCAGAGGTAGCCTAGTTATCCCAGCTTGGCTCTCTGCACCTTTTCGGCCACTCTTATTTTCTCCACATAGCTCATTTAACATCTTGTGACTGAGGTTTTGAAATTTCCCGATTCAGACGGGATCTTAGTGAGTGACCGTAATGTGAATTCATGAAATGAAATGTGAAGTTTTGTGATAGGCTTATTGCTCTTTAGATGTCAGTTATTTTATAATTATTAAGTGAGAAGCATTTTCGACTGGTGTTTGTCGTTGTGCTATAGCCGTATAGCTGTGATTTATTGTCCCCACCGAACGAGTTTGAAACGGGGACTATAAAATGAGCAGCATCTGTCCGTTCGTCTGTGATAAAAATGTTAACCCATGTTGTATACGATTTATCTGGAGTTCCGTAAGGGCAACAATGATGTAACTTGGTGGAAAGAAGCAAGTTGATGAGTTCTCGACCTGATTAGATTTTGGGCATAAAATATGCTAATTAAGTATCTAATTTGCAAAATTTATGAACATTTTCTTGTTAGTGATCGCGACATTCGGTGGGTACATATTTTACGCATCATGTAAATACGAGTTCGCCTTGTTTTCTCAGAAATGTGTGATTTGGCTGATTGGCCTGCCGATGAATTTGGCCGTATGGCCTAGAAAGCCGAATGGCGTTTTATTATTTGAAGAGGCGTTTGCCTGTTTGTGAAGAGAAGCAATGTGCTAGTAATGTTTGAAATGGGAAATAGTACATCCATTTTGGAATATTCATTGCGCGGATATTATTGAGGGTAACGGGGGTTATTGAATGTTTTTCTTGATATTTTAATTGCAGGTTTAAAGCCGTGAATTATGATTCTATTTTGAAAGATGTTCTGTCGTCTTCTAGAGCGCCCAGCGCCGCATATAAGTATGAGAAGGCTTTCGAGTCTTGGGAGACCTGGTGTAAAGCTTAAAAGGTAACTGCTTTGCCAGCAAATCAGCATGATTTGAGTTGATATTTTATAGATTTATTTCTGGAAGGGGCACCATATCCTAGAATGGAGTCAGTGTTCTACGCTGTCAAGTGGCGTCATGACTGCTCCCCTGATTGTTTGAACAATCCGTGCGATTCTAACTTCATGCGTAATTTACTTCAAGGTTTGAAGAGAAGACTCGCTAGACCCATAGTTAAAAAGGACTATCACACCAGAGATACTAAAAGCTATCGTGGAAAAATATGGTAGTTCCAATAACTTACTTGATATTCATTTGTGTACCATGATGCTTTTAGCTTTTGCAGGATTTCTCCGATATGATGAACGAACTTGTGAACATCCGCAGGTGTGATATTAATTTATTTCCATCTCATGTTAATATATTTTTGGTGTGATATTTACAGACAGGGTGCATGGGTACTTATTTTTAACTTTTTAAAAAATGTCGTGATTTGAATTTATTGTGGTGTTTAAAGGTTTGATGTTGTTAAATATAATGACACGATATAACACAATTGTGTTGAGTTGTCGTTAAACTTTAATACTCACTCACTCACTTGCATGGGTACTTATTGCAGCAACTAATTCTCTCTGTTGTCCAGTAAATATGCTTAGAAGATATCTCACTATTGCTCAACTATAGATAATGAGCTTGATGAAGGTTTCTTATTCAGGCCTGTGAATTTCATTAAATCAGAAAATCGTCATAAGTTGAGATTGGGGAATTCCCACATTTCTTACACTACGTGCCTTGGTATTGTTAAGAATGCTCTTCTTTGAGTTGGTCAGGACCCAAAGAAATTTGGTTTGCACAGCTTAAGAGCAGGTGGTGCGTCAGCGGCAGCAGCTTATGGCGTTCCGGACAGACTATTTAAGAAGCACGGCTGCTGGCGTTCCGAAACTGCCAAGGATAGGTACATCAAGGACTCCCAAGATAGCAGAATGTCCGTATCCTTGAATTTAGGTTTGTAGTTCTCTTCGTTTTCAGTTACAGTATCACATCCAGTTGTGTCAGTATTTTATATTAATTGTATTTCTGAATTGAGCTTGTATCTGAGACTGTTATTGCAAATTAATACTATTTATTAAAAGATATTTGTGATATAGTATTCATTTCTGGGTCCCGAATGTAATCTGCCTGAGTGGAAGCAGTATCTGCTGTGACCCCCCAAAGTTCGGGTTTCCCAAACGTAAGGTTGGGGGGGAGGGGGGGCGTGTGGGGGGTGATATCGGGAGGGAGGGTCGGCACCGAAAATAATTTATTCACGTTGAGGTACGAATAAGGTAATAACTGATTTCCTGGTTAGTCCGAGGGATCGATATGCACAAAGGGTTGTCACGTGGCGTGTATGTGTTCCTGGCCCCTAGTACCAGGTTTGGTCCAAGGACCGTATTGCAGCAAGCATACAAGACGTTAAATTTTATAGACAAATTTAACGGTAGTTCTGTCTGGTCAACTTTGCGGCAGTGCCTAGGAGTACTGATAGTATCAAGATAGACTTGGGGTATTTCGTCCCACACATGACATAACTGAAGAGTGTGGTTCCTGGAGTCGTAAGTAGGATTTGTGAGTTGGTTGGAGGTCGAACATGGGAAGTTTTTATTTTGCCTTCAGAGCAGGTAAGTTAGTATCCTTGCTTTGGTTCACTGGGTTCTGGTGAACACATGTAGTGTTAAGCGTATTGTTTTCCATAGCCAGAGGGGCTCTCCGGCATGTTTATGCCGATCTTTCGTTGTTCGGTGCTTCCAAATGTAAGGGCACGGTAGGGGGGTGCATATCGGGGGGCGAGGGACGGCAATAAAATATTTTTCACGTTTGAGGTACGAATTAGGTAATAAGGGCCGTGTCAAGGGCCACACATGAGCGCTGGTAATCTAGTCAAACCCATGACTATCAAACTGTCTTGGATTATGAGTTATGTACTTACCACGGTGCCACATGTTCTCTCTGAAAGTAAGTCAATGTTAAACAAATATCCTTTAACATAAGTACACTAAGAGCTGTACATTGTGAACTGTAAAGGAAGATCTTGAATTTGTATCACACAGGATTATGTTAGGACCATTTGTAGACCCATGTACCCACAACTTTCCTCAAAATGATCTAGTTGTGCGGTCACAATTTTACCACTTTTCCTAGCAATTAACCCACATTGCTTCTTCACAGAGCACTTGTCCTCACCACTTCTTTTTTTTGAGGCCGCCTCAATTTATTTGTGGCTGCCAGCATAGCTGGCAGGAACACTTTCAATCCATTGCGCGGTGTATTTGTGTGTGTCACTAAAATGGTAAGTTTGTTTTTATGGAGACGGACTCACATCTTAATATTCTTTTAATATAGTGAGCATGAAAGCGAGAACTGCAAAATTCTAGTTTATTTTTAAAATCTGTTTTAAATCCCTTTTTAAAAGAAAAGTCTAAACTAAGCTTTGTATTTGTGAAATGGGTGGTAGTTGAGATACAAAGTTGTTTAGGTAATAATTACTCCACTACAATCCCATTGTAATGTTAAACACTGATTTTAACCACTGGCCAGTAATAAACCTCCAGTGGTAATTAGTTGCAATTTCACTCTGTTGCATAAAAAATATTGTGGCGAAAGCATTGATTGAGTTTTTGGAATTTAATCATGGTTTTTGTGTGTGTTGTTCAAAGAACTGCAAACACATCATTGTTGCTTGGATTGCTTAGACATGGTAATCAACACTATTCGAACATTATAAAATATGTTCGGTTCTTGTGTGACTTTGTTTCCCATATTTATGTTTTCGTGTGGATTGGAAAACACATGAATTGGTATAATTCCTCTATTTGCACAAGCACCTTAAAAATAAAAGCCCCGCTTTTTTTTTTTTTTTTAAAGATTTTTTAATTTGGGTTTAAAAACTTGTCTTTTTCTTGGCCTTAGGGCTACCAGAACTGTTTTTATGTGCTTTTGAAACCACTATTAGTACCGATTGCTTGTTACTGTTAAAGTCAAAACACTTGGTTCTTTATTATCCTCAGATCATGTCAAAATATTAAATTTCCTTTGTCAGGTGGAAGTTGCAGGGGCCCTGAGGAGCCCATGTTGGACACATTAGTAGTTAGATTTCAAATTACGTGAGCCTCCTTGCATATTCGTACTGGTATGATATTGAATGGGGTTCAATCCTGGTCATGCAAGACTAGGCCTTTGTTGCTATTACAAACATTATTGTGACCATGGTACAAAGTTTCTTGTCAGAAATCGTCTTACTGGAAACTGATTTATTCAGTAATAAAATGTCTGTTAATGATTGAAGGATGCATGCTATTATCGGTCCACACGGTCGGCCTAAGTCCTTAATCCGGTACTACCTCCTGTCGTATTAGCTCCGGACTAATTTGGTAGTGTGATGCGCATCAACTGTATTATCGCTTAGATCCAACCATAACTTTAAGTCCAATAAGCTAATAACCGGTAAGCCTGATCGTAAGTGGTCCATGGGAACTGGCATCAGAGTTTAACTTTCACCCAAGAAGGTTAAATAATGAGTAGACTTGAAAGAAACATTTAAAACATTGTTACTTATCGAAATCTGGTTTATTCATCACAGGAACCGAAACATCATTTAAAAACTCCTCACAATTACCATTTAAATGGTATTAATGGCAAATTCATTTGGTGAAATGATACTTTCTGGTGACAACCAATACAAAAGTATGCAATGTCCGTACCGTGATGAAAAAAGTGTCCATGATTTTTCAATTTTCAATTTTGGTGAAGATACATTTAAATGATTTAGTTTAAACTTCAGTCACACGTAGTGCAGAGCAAATACTATATTCAGCGTGTTTTTTTTTTTTTAATTTCTGACCTGCTAAGGATAAACCACTTGGTACATTCTTTTTTGTCATCACGTCTGGATATTTTTGCATCAAAATGCTAACACCGTGTGACAGACTATTTCTGTAGTAATATTTTTCTAATATTTTTTGGGGTTTTCCTTAGAATAATTGTTCAAGCTATATATTAAAGTCTGATTTCAGAGATTTTCAGAAATAATTTTTTAATAATGCATTAAAATAGTTAACTAGAACTAAAGGTAGTCAGCTAAATGCTCATGCAAGTTTGAGATGAATCGGATTTTTCGTTTTGATGCAGTAACCATTATTTTTATATACCAGTGCCATAGGTACTGTGTATCACAAAATTTCCGGATCGGAATTTTTAAACAAAGATGTGATTTTCTATATTAAGGCCTTCGATTTGAGCTTAGCTATATCACCCAGTGATTATTATATGGACAAGCATTATGTACATGCAAAAAACACTGATTTGGTTTGAAAAAATTGAGGGCGCCCTCATTCGGGAATCTCTGATCCTGCTTTAAATGAAACCTTAGAAAGTTTGAAAGTACAAAAAACCTAAGACCAAATTAATTATAGTGAAAACAGTCCCTCTGTGATGTTGTATTTTAACACCTTAATTCCAAAATGGCTCTGATCCAAAGGTGTAACTTTTTTTTAAAACTATTTGGTCCAGTACTTGGGATATTAGTGATAATCCTTAAAGTGATTTCAACACAAAATCTGACAATTAATCTTCACCTTGTGCTAACCCTAACCGCTCAGGCCTACCCTTGCTCGAGAGACGAGAAGCCTGTTTTGTTGTAACATTCGAAACATGCAGAATGCCGAGCTGGCTTTCCATCAGGGGCGTAAACGCGTAACTATACCTCTAGTCAATGTGGCAAGGACCTGTAGATTTCTCCCTTGCGTTTGACGTCCAAAGATTAATTTCCCCCGAATCAGTGCGTATCCAGATTTTGGAAACAATAACGTAGGATTTGGAAACGTTTAATGTACTCCTTCGCTTGCCGGCGGACTTATTTCTTTGAGTCCAAAATGAGACTTGTCAGCCTCTGCACGTAAATCATAACATCAAAACACCGGCTTCTCTCTGGCTCTCCTCTTCTCGTTACTCTTTCCTCCTTTTCCTTGCCCCTTTTTTCTCCCTTGCCTTCAAATTTCTCCCCATTTTTCCCAAGGTGCCTGAGTCTCCCCTTCACCCACCCCGAGTGACGCCACTGCTTTCCGTGCTTTACTTTCATAAAGAACAGAACGAAATGCCACCGTGATTCCGATAGAATGCGTCCACACGTACTTTAATAGTACTGGGTAAAAAACTGGAGTGTCCCCCATGAGAGATGTCCTAGCAACCAGAAACGTGTACCGGAATAAACCGTGGCCCTTTTAGACGAGGCCATTTGGTAAAGTGCTGAAACACATTAGCATACAGGGGCACTTAATGGAGAACCAATGACAGAGTGGTGGTAGGCCACTCAGTCACACGGACACTGTTTATATGACACCGTGCGTAACTTTAAGAACCGGACTTAACCCTGCTCTTCTTCGGCATTAAATGTCGGACTTAAGCCTAGTTAGGTCCGATAGATTACCCCGACGCGCCGTCCACACGGCAAGTTATATCCGACACTAAAACCGATCAATTTAGGTCCTGTAATAGTGACTTATGTCCGACTGCATGTGGAGACTTACAATAGGTTACAATAGACGTGAGGGAGATAATCGGATTTGTTTTTTTAATTCCATCAGGATGGCGATCAGTCTGATTAAGTTAATACTGGTAATAACTACACGTGTGGACCGAACAATGTTGGCCAGGATGTCAAATCCATTTTGCGCAATCTCTTAATACAAGGTTGGTCCTTTTTTGATGACCAAATAACAACGTGTTTGTTATGTTGCTCGATATAATAATACATTATTCTCTCCATGCTGTGATAACGAAGTATTTTGGCAGTGTCAAAGGTGATCAAAAACAACTTTTAATGAAAATATTGCTAGTGTTTTCATTCTGATACTTAATTGAAACATCCTCTATCTCAGATGGAATAAATGTATTTTAAGTCAACATTTTGTTTAAAAGCTACATCTATATAAATACCGTGGGTCTATCTGTCTGTCTATCTGTCTGTGTGTCTGACCCTTCTATTTTCTCGGAGACCGAGGGTCGCACGGTCCTGAAACTTGGTTGGTGGTCCCCCCTTGACCGAACGAAGACCGAGTTTATATTGGTTAGTGGATCAAAGGTCAGCGGGATCATTCAAGGTCAAAAGAGGTCAAATGGGGTAAACGTTGTGTTGGGACATTGAAACTGGAGGGTGGGTCCGATTGTCGATGCCGAAAATTTTGAAGGTCATGACAAGGTCATTAGGAGTCATTCAAGGTCAAGGAGGTCCCAAATGGGGTAAACATTGGTGTATGGACATGAAACTTGGAGGGTTGGGGTTGATGTTGATCCGAAAATTTCAAAAGTCATGACAATGTTCATCATGGGTCATTCAAGGTCAAAGGAACGCAAAACCAGAAAGTCTTTCAAGCCAGGTGATCGCAAAACCCAGGTGATCACGAAACCCGGTGGACCGCCAGTTACTAATATTGTTACGAATATCAATAAACTTTTTTTACCTGTGTCCGTTAAAATAATTCCTCTTTATTACCTCTCATGTGGAATGGACAGACCTAAAACTTTTAATGAGGTCTCGCTTATTTTGAATCTACTATAGGAGTTTCGTTTGGGAACTGAAAATAGGGTGCCGCTGTTGTAGTGGCCTTATTGGTATATATAACACACACAATGGCGTAGCTAGGATTAGGATTTTTATATTTGGAGTTGCCAGTGGTCAACACCTCACTCTCTACCGCCACAAACGGGTGGGGTCCAGGGACAAAGCCTCCAGTAAAATTTGGGTTTTATATGGCTATTACACACTTCAAAATAGTAGTTCAATGTGACCCATGAATAACGGTCAACTATACACAACCACTTTGTATCATTTTTGACTAAGTACTACAAAGTTCATTTTGATACTAATTTGTGTACGGTAATTTAGAATGTAACAAGGTTTATATATGACCTACAACTTAGTACCCAATGATTTCAAAGTAGTCAAAAATTGACTAAAATGTAGTTGTGTATAGTTGACCATCATCGGGTGTCAAATTTGACTACTATTTTTAGTGTTACATGTCTTTCTATGGTCTAATTCATTGCACATTTTGTAAAATTTTCCTTTCGCAATCCTGACCATTGCCGCAATCTGCCTGCAAGCGCCATGACCTGAATGTTTCAAGTGAACTGACGGGCTCCTCTCAACCTGCAAAATCAAATATTGGGGAGGGGGCACCCTTGCCCCCCTCTGGCTATGTCACTGAACACATACACGTACACACAGATCACCAAGTATGAATTTAAAATGGTAACATCTTGTTAGGATGGAAAGTGTAGGAGGAAGAAAATAAATGACAGGACAATGGACAATAAATTGGTACATTAAATTGATTTAAGCACATTCCTCTATATTCCTCCTCACAGGAAAGTATCTGTTCGACGGAAAGAACAGAGAACCACAATTTTAACAAGACACATGACGACGGGACGACAACAATAACGAAGACACAATAATTGATTCTGATGAGACTTAGGGAATCACTCAGGTAACACCTCAAATATTCCCCTGATGGGGAATTTGGTAGGGTACCATCACCCCCTGGAAGGATCGGAAATCTCCCAAGGGACCGATGTATTCTCCACAGGGACCTGCAGGCCTAAGACGCTGTTAAGTATTTAAACGTACGTATTTAAACATGACCCATCTGGGAAAAAAATCCACTTTCTCCAGGGCAACAATTTAGTATTGTGCACACACTGTGAGTTCGGCAGCCTCAATGGATCAACTGCATGCGAAAGATGTGGTGGCAAATACTGAATTCATACCTTTTTCTCAGTTTTTATGATAATGAATAATTTACACAAATGGGGATATTTGTGTGAATTTTTAAATACATCTTAATAAAATGTTCCACTTACTTTGGCCGATTAAGACTTCAAAATGTGATAGGTGCATGTTTTATTTTGAGATGAAAAGCCACATTTGAATACTTAACAGTGAGTAGTGGTGTCCTTTTGAAGGAAGTGTCTAACCGAGGGTGTTCGCATTTGTGGCTGTACTCCCGTTGTACTGAAGCACAGAGTGACATTATGCATCCTCTTGCCAAATTTTTCGTTATGTTGGTCATACCTGAAGCTATATTCAATTCGGGCGACAAAATATGGGTATTTTGGTATGAATTAGGTCCCCAATTTTCAATGCCATAAAGCAGCTCTCCATAGTAGATTTCAAATAAAGTGAGACTTCTTGCATATTTTCATGAGTTGGATATTGATTTGAGGGTTTAATCCTTGTCCAGGGAAGGCCTAGGCCTTTGTTGCCATTACACAATATATTGTGGTTATGGTACAGAGTTACGATCAAAGGATCTGCTTAACTGGAAACTGATGAATTCAGTTCTTATAATGTCTGTTAATGATAAGACGAATGCCATGGGTTGGCCGGGATGTCCAGGAACTTCTTATCCACTTTGCGCTATCTCTTGTACAAGGTTGGCCATGCAATAAAATCTTAGGTGCCTTCTGTGTGTTGATAAAGAATGCGTGCTGTGATAAGGAATAATATTTTGCAGTGGTGAAGGTAAGTTGTGTTCAAATACTTACCGTTTAATTAAATAATGCTGGAATATTTTTAATTGAAACACTTGGTTTAATCTTTGAAGTATGACTTCAAATCTCCTACAGGTATAGCTATACTACCGTTCATTGATTAGAGGAGGGGGGGGGGGGGTTGCGATTTCGATGCACCGAAACAATGTTTTTTTTACCAACCAACACTACCGGCTGGTTCCATTTTTCAAACACCGAATGCACCAATATTTTGTGGAACACGTCCACCAAAAATTGATCGTTTTTCTGGCAGGAAGGTAGGAAGACACAGGGACCACTGTAGTAGTTTGTTTGATGTCTGTTGTTGTTGTTTTCTGTTGTCGTGAAAAAGGGTTGACATTTGCCTGTAATATCAATACTTTGATGAAATTTAAACCAAACTTGGGGTCCATGTCCAACATGGCATCCCCATTTGTTGAAGAGGTCTAAGGTCCACATACCAGGTCACAGGTCACATACCAGGTCAAAGGTCATGTGAGGTCAATTTGTACAATAGGCTAAAAATGTTAAAATTGACTCATTTGAAATGTTGAAGTTCAATTGGAACCAAACTTGGTTTATGGGTTAACATGCAAACCATTTATATTTGTGTTTAATTTTTTATTTTTTTTATACCAAGGTCAAAGGTCATGTGAGGTCAAGTTGTAAAATAGGCTGAAAATGTAAAATTGACCTCATTGAAATTTGAAGTCAATTGGAACCGAATTTCTTGTCAATTCTTGTTATATTTTGAATAGTAACTTACACAAACGTTCAGAAAACCCAACTTCCCGCCCCGAATTCACGTGTACTTGACTTCCCCCATTTGGTAACTTTGCAAGCATCCATAATTCCCAACAAGTGACGGCATGTCCCCCCTTGTATCACGTCCCTTTCTGGCACAGTTCTTGATCGAGTGCATAATCAATTGACCCACTGCTTTCAACTACGATGTTATCAAGCTTTGCACCTGTGTGGAGTGATCATACCCGGCTCCTCCTGTCTACTGTGCCAAGTTGTTTACAATAGTCGTGGAAATTTTGTGATAATGTGTTAATATTTTCCATTGTGAAGTGAACCTTTGATTTACTGTTCGTATATTCTTTGGATATATTTGAACATCCATTCAAGACACTGTCAGTGATTCTGCCGAAAAGTCAAAATATTATATTTGGCAGAAATCATCTTTAAAATGAAGAATAAGTTGTATACTTCTCATAAGTTAATTTTTTTCAAGCAAAAAACTTGATAGAAAGAAGAAAACAGCAGTGTCCAAATCAAGTAATTATGAATCTCCATTGAATTACGTGTTGTAGAAAGAGTCTTTACGGACAGTAATGACTACACTAGATATAGCTGTGGTCAAGGACCACGAAACCAGCCGCTGATAGCTTCAAACCCCAGCCTAAAACTACCCCACTTTTCGAACCTAGCCCAGCTTCGAAACTTAGCCTAGCTTCGAAACCCCACCAATCTAGATCTGGAGACAGATCTGAGCACAGTCGAAGTAGTGACCTTTGACCCTAAACGACCTTCGATCTTCGAAATAATTAAAACATATTTGGATTGTCATAAGGATCATATATAATTTCTGTCCATTAGAAGGCATTTTGAAAATTTGACCTTTGACCTTTTTTTACTATTTTTCAATTTGTTCTCAAAAATATTTTTCAACATGATTAGGATGTCATAAGAGATCATTTCAGTTTAATATCAGCTCAATCGGAGATTTTGAAAAAATACCTTTGACTCTCTTAATGACCTTTGATCTCAAAAATATTCAACATGTTGAGTATGTCATAATGATCATTTCGGTTAAATTTCAGCTCATTGGAGCATTTTTGAAAAGTTGATCTTGAATCTAATGACCTTTGATCTCCAAATATTTCAAATATGTTTAGAATACCATAAAGATCATTTCAGTTAAATTTCAGCTCAATCGGAGCATTTTGGAAAATGGGTGACCGTTCGACTCGAGAGGGGGAAAAGTGGGATAAGGGGCCAGAGGGAGAGTGGGGGGGTTACTAATGACCTTGATCTCGAAACTATTCAACATTTTAGGATGTCATAAGGATCATTTCAGTTTAATTTCAGCTCATCGAGGATTTTGAAAAAAATGACCTTTGCACCTCTATGACCTTTGATCTCGAAATATTTCAAAAATTAAAAAAAGAAAAAACCTAAAATTTCACAAAATTTCAGTCAATCCGGAGCATTTTGAAAGTTTTACCTTTGGACCCTTGAATGACCTCCATTACGTTATGAATTTTAATAACATGCACCAGTACAAGTAGCACCAATCTACCAATCAGAAGACCGAGTCCTTATTTGTCTTTTCATTTTCCTCATTTTTATTTTTTTTACAATTAATAAAGAGAGTGGTAATCTATTATAACCATGCTACGCTACAAATCAACGTTAATTTTCTTTTTGTTTTAAAAATTTCACATTTTTTTTAACAAAGATATTTAGAAGGAATTGATCAATTGCGTTTTAAAACATTTACATGTAAATTGAAACCTTCCCCTGGAAATGTAACCGCACTGAGTACGATGTGTGTGCATTCATCACTCGAGTTAAAAGATTTTTTTATGTGTGTTTGGACGGGAGTTGCCGGACTCGGCCAACATAATCCTTTAAATGCGACTTCAAACAACCCAAGGGCACTTTACCGGAAGGAATTGAAAGGGATCGCTGCAATTAAAATATAATCCCCCTACATAAAGTACAGGACTATATTATAGGTGAAGCGGAGTTGTGACCTTACTACCCGTAGACGTTTAGAAACCAATACCTAATATCTCCTATATCTATTGTTAATCCTCATGTATGTAGATTTAACCTTTTCTTCACGAAATGATGTAAGGCGTTACCAGCTAAAGAAAATTCTGGCTCGTGCAGACCGAAGGTTAGGGGCATTCATACTGCCGTAAGACAAGGCGAGCGAGGCGACGTAGCGAGCGAAAAAACCGAACCCCCCTTTACCCGATTTTGCAAATGCCCCTTCTCTGCCCATGTGACCTTGAAACACTAATCTGTAGATACACCCAATCATGAGCATATTCAGGGTTCTTATGACCCATTTTGGTGTTTATAGCTCTTGAATTGCGGAGAAGAAGGGTTTTTCTAGATTTTGCACCAAAAAATTAATATTTCTCTCAAATTCACTTTAACCCAAATCTGTGTCACCTATTTGAGGGCTTCGGTCAGTGGTCCTCTGATTAATTGGCCTAAATTGGCCCAAGCGTTTGGCACTAGAAGCATTTTTTAAGCTTCATCGACGGACGTGTTGCCAGAAGAAGAAGAAGAACAGACCAAATACAATAATCAGCCGTGCTACGCACACTGCTGGTTAAATATCCGATTTTGTCCTTATTACGTTGCTTTTGGTCCTATCAATTGTTAGGTATGTTAGACTACCTAAGCTTATTACAATCATTCAAAATCAGTTTTTTGATAATTTTTTTTCAATTCTTCCTGTTGGAGTAAAATTTTTTTTTACCCCATAAGTTGTAAATCATGAGTGGCAAATGATGTATCACCCTGTTTCTCTACTGAAATAGTGGGGACGTAGTGAGACAGATCTTATGTGACTGTGCGCTTCCGATAAAATTGTGAATTTTGGTAATCACAAGTACTTTAAGACATTGATACTGCAAAAAAGTGTTGATGGAAGCACTTGCCCAACCCCTTTTCCTGGCCCCCAGCTTGGGTTCAGGTAAAATTTTTTAAAATGTTCCGATTGTGTTGAAAAACACCACCATGATGTCTGTCTGGTTACAATGATTCGAAAAAGGTCATAGTTTATACTACCTTGACTTATAGTTTAGGAATTATGGGGTAAAAACTTTAAAAATGGTAAAAAAAATTCATTTTGATTTTGTACATGGTCAAAAATTAAATTTAGCTCCAAATTTTTTTGTAAAATGTGGTCAAATTGGTTTGGGTTTAGCTAATAGAATAAATTAAGAATAGTTTGACTATCTTATGTGTCTGGTTATAACCGAAAATGGCGAATAAAGTCAACACTTATTGGCAGCTATTGGATTATAGCAGAGATTTACTTAGCAGAGATTTATATAGCGCCTTATCTATTGGCCTCTAAGCGGCGTGTTTTCACAATTTGTCGCTGATCACTGTGGCCCAACCATATACCATACACCATTTAGCCTCATTTCAAGGGATGCCTCCGATCGGGATCAGCGCTTTTCCTTATCAGCAAACAACATCGAATAACCATCCAGGCCGGGATCAGCTTCCAAATTCGCATGGATAAATCGAGACAACTAAGGCGGTTAATTTTCTTGTCCAAGGAAATACAAATATCTGAATCTCACAGGCTCGAACGCACGCCTATACACTGGAGTCGAGCGCCTTACTGATTGTGCTATCTTGTCCGCTTTTGAGCTATCTTGTCCGCATTATATTGACCGTGCCGTTTTGTTGGATAATGTGAAACCTAAGCATAACAGATAGGCAACCTATTCCTTATTTCAAACCTTTTAAGCTAGGGAAACATTTGACACACAAACATATGTAAGCACTGAATCAAGCAACTTTTAACTTTTGACCCATGTACACACAAAAATTGGGCCCTTTTCACCATTTTTACAGTTTTTTACACATAACTCCGGAACTATAAGCCATAGAATAGTGTAAACTATACGTTTTGGGAATCCTTGTGACCAGACCAAACACATGGTGTGGCTTTTTAACACTTCAGAACATTTTAAATTTTTGGACCCCTGTATAACCTGACACCCAAGCTGGGGGCCATTAAGTGGTGTTGGCAAGTGTGCTTCCATCAATTTTATGGTGCAAAAAATTAAAAAACTGAAAAAAATACAAAATTCACAATTTTATCCGGAGGCGCACACTCTTTCACTACGTTCCCTTCAAAAACTCTGGCACTACTTGAGAGTGCTGAAAAGTAATTAAGAGGATGTGATTTCTTTCCTTTGCTTACTATCAATACTTACAATACCCAGAAATTGATGCTAATAAGCAAGACTTTTATACACTTTCCATATATCCAGACAGCTGATTTATTTATTCTGGGTTTATTTATCAATATGTTATAAAGCCAGCTAAATTGCTGAATTGGTATAACATTTGCAATATTTTAGTATGTAAAACATTTTTACATTAAAATTCACATTTAAGTGTACCTAAATAGATATAAAATATTGCCTCCACAACATATGCACAAATAAATTAAGTAATGTTATCTTTGTTTACAAAACATTATTGCACTGAAAAATAAGAGAGAAACTTCATTACATAAAAAACAAAACAATAAAAAATTGAATATGAATAAGATACGGGACCCAGCTGGGTGACTTAAATGACATCAAAAATTGAGAGTACTGATTAAAATCCCTGCAAGTGGTCCCACTGGAATTTGAACCGGGGACCTCCCAGTGGCCAATGGCTAAACTACCCAATTTGTAAACCATGACAAATTCACTATAAAGATAAACAATTTAATGCTGTGCTTTGGTGACCATGGTATTGACTTGTCATAAATGGTGTATGATGTGCTCGTGTAACTTGACTTTGTTTAACTTTATCCAGTTAGTTGATGCGGTTAGAGATACAAAGGTCCATATTTTGGTGGACTTTTATGCCGAAAAGTACTTTGCATGACCTTATACTTTGATGGATTTAGCTAAGATATTGTCAAACCACGCCTTTAGCCTGTTTACAGGGATTATATAAAAACTGGTTGTATATTATTCAAAGTCTCGTACTGGAGAGAAATAAAGGCTTCCTGAATTTTTACCTTGTTCCAATGGGGGAAATCCTACTCAGCACTAAATCGTCCACATATTTCTACACCCGGACGCTTGTATCTCTATCTCAGCCTGAGCCACTATTGTATAATATGTAAGAAAAAATTATGGGCCCATTTTGTTACTTTGGGATACCAGCTAATTGTGCCATTCAGATAATATCATCTTTTATGTCACCTTTGTTTTTCTACTGTAAGGAAGTCTACCACACACTTTATAATTGCAGGTGACAGAACCATCTTGAAACAAGTTTCTATTAAAACCTTAAAATAACACACAATAAAGGATATATTTAAAATTCTCAGTTTGAACATTGTTCAAAGGATTTAGATTTACAGTATTTTCTTCAGTAACCACTAGATGGGTCTATGCTTTATTTCTTGCTTTTCTCCCGATTAAAGGTAATTAAGAAAGGATTTGCTGTGTCCCTCCATGAAATGGACTCAATATGAATAACACAAAAAAGATGTTGATAAAAACATTTAGGGAACAAACTTAAAAACTGCTTAATATCCCGAGGATGGTGCCCCCATTTTCTAAGGAAAGCATGTTTTTTGCATAACTATAAAGCTTGCAACCTTACTAATCGCTATGAAAAAGGGGTAGGAGTTCATATAAGAAGTCCAATGAATGGAATCCATTGTAATGCCTCCTTACTCACTGCTTACTTGGAACGTCTATATGAAACGTATACCAAATAATTAAGCCCAAATCGATACTTCATTGTAGAAGATCACAACTTGTTTTAAAAATTCCAGATCTGGAATTTTTATTATTCACAGTATCTTATGGTACGGTGGTAATTACCTATAAGGGTACAATACATCAAATCAAAAATCTGATTGTCTTAAACTTTAGAATGCGTAGTTACGGTGATATCTCTATTTATTTAATAACACAAAACATTTTCGAGATCTCTTAGTCTGCCTAAGGCAGGATGAAGTCTTATACTTAACTAGTTTCCAAAGGGAAGATGCATTGACAAATCTTCACAATGACACTATTTTACCCAACTTGCAATTCCTGTGGAAAAGAGAGGATGGGCACAGTCTAACAACTTAATGACCTTCTAGTCTTTATCATCTTTGGTTGCTTCTAATACATAGACATATGAAAATTTACAATTAATGAACACCACACAACATCACTTGGTAATTTGATTCCAAGTTGTTGAGCCTATAATATAGGCTATGTCATCACGTAGCAAATTAGAGTAGAAACCCATATCAACTCATGAACTAGTCTCCCATGTCTTGTCCAATTCTTTTGAAACTCGCAGGTATGCCAAGTAAGACATTTCTTTGAAAACGTTATGATTGTGGATTTTGAAAATTCTGAGCAGATGTTGCGATTTGGGGCATTGGTTCGGCCTTTTGTGTTTTTGGCATGAATTGTTGTTGGTAGACAAAGATTATGCTGAATTGTTTGTTGTACTACAATGTAGCTGCATGCTGGTGAAGCTGAAAGCCATGCATTAGCAATGTGGCCTAGCGAGGCATTTGCATTGCCAGCCTAGTCTGATAACCACTTGGCAGTAAATTTAATGTTTATCTAGATGATAGTTATGTTATCAACTCAATTAGCACTCTCCAATTCAAAGTTTGGGTTGTCCTTGATTGGACATTCAGTGGGCAGCTTCTATAGTAATATACAATTTGGTTTTCACTTGACCATACTTAGTTTCATTAAACTTTATGCTTTTAACTAGCGTGTTATATCTTTCAAGTCATTTTATATTGTAGGACTCTAGTGGTGGAGATTAGCTGAACAATACTTTTGTCAGACACCGTTTCATCAACAAAACATCACAGAAACATATTGTTGTTGAAACATTATATAAAACCAATATTGATACCTTGGTATATAGTATTTGTCACAAAATTATGTTTCTTATTAATGTGGCAAATTAAATATAGGGGTACAAAGACAAATGCCTAAATATCATTGGTATTTTCACACTATAGTTATTGTCATATCAAATAAGAAAAACATAATTCTACTACCCAATTTCATTTTAAACTTGAATCCTCCACCCATTTTCCCCCTGGAAAAGTTGTATGGCAATTGTGTGAATGTTTTAGTAGGTTAAAACCTCAACTTTGTCCCGGCATGTTACTCTTTGAAGGGTTAAAAGAATAAAAGCTACAGCAAGTTAAAAGATTGTGAACACAGAAATAACAAGGATTAAATAAGATAGGCAACCTCAGCATCTAATACTTTATGGAATCAATCAATTTAGAGGAAAAATGATTATATTTAGAGCTGTTATTAACATGATCAAAGTATGGTGCGGGTTTATTATTTTCCCGTTCTGTTAGCATTGCATTGTGTGAAAAAGTCAGTTGGCTATATTTATAACTGCAACTGTTTTTTTTTTTTTTTTACCTAAAGCTACTTACATTTGAAATAATCTGTCTCAAACAAGTCAAAATATGTAGGATATGGTAGGCCTACTCACTCACAGGTACATCCCAATTTTAATAACATTGAGTTTTGTTTTTTATGTGAAGAACCTGTTATTGATTAAAAAAGCTAAACAAAGTTTTAGAAAGTTTTCTTAAAGATGTATTTTTCATTCATTTTGACCTAATATAACATTACATTAGGCACATAATATTCCATTATCAGGATATCTTATTAACCAGTTTCATTGGTTGCTTTTTTATGATGGAAAGTTCTTTTCCATAAATCAAAAGAAGGTTTTTCCACTGCACTTGATCCTACTCAATGTACCAAAGTTTACTGAACTAAAATTATGTTTGCTTGCAAGCAGAAACTTTTAAATTCATAGCACGTGTCCTTGGTATGGCCAAGGCTCTTGACCTAGGTGGTATTTAAATATTAGCGGCTGTGTCATATGAAGGCAACTTAATGATAGGCCAATACGCAACATGTGTTTGGCTCAACTTTAACCTTACACTGTGTTAACTGAAACAGCCCAAATTCTCTCACTCAACCAGTCATAAGTGGCCTTACAAACAAACTGCTATCTAGAGGTGTATTGAGGTCATCCCCGTTTTTTGGGAAATTTAACTCAATAAGGTCATGTGAGCCAGCATGGGATGCCAAAAAATCCATTCTTAAAGGGAACTTGTCATGTAAGTATGGTGGCGTTTTCGCATTACTTCGGGGGGATTTAAGAAAGTGATCACCCTTTCCGGTTTTATTAATATTCATAATCCAAAATTGTCTTAATTTGGCAATTTTCTATTGTTAAATAATATATAAAAGGTACTTTAAAGGACTTGGTTGTTGTCTTGATGCATCATATTATGGCTAACTGATCAGTGAGCTCTGGTTTAAGATGTAGAATTGTGAAGTTACTAAACATTCATGAGAAACAAAATATTTGTAAGTGGCTTCTTCAAGTGTTTAAAGATTTAAGATGTAGTGTGTGAAGTTTCTTACACAACCCTAAACAATTTTTGACAAATGGTCCTAAAAAATCAAAAAAAAAAAAAATCACGCCACATGCAAGTATACGCAGGATAATAGGAATTGTGATTACAAAATGGTGGCAGATTTGCCAACCGGATGTTCTGCTATGCACGCGCGTATCCAGGGTGTGGATCCGGGGCGAATCTAAAGGCGTCAAGGCACAGAGCACCGGTGCTGGTGCTTCCGGTGACCAAAGTCCCTTAAAAAAATCTGTGTTTTTTGCAAGTTTCAGCCTTATTTCTCATCGCTTTGCCTAACACTTCCCCTTTCTGGCATCTTTTTTAATTATTTTTTATCAGACCCCCAGGGTGGCGCACTCCCTCCAACCCCACCCCCCCCCCCACGGGTGCCGCCACTACTCCACACCCCCCTGGTTACACACCTACTATGTGTTACAGAACTTGCCCAGATTGTGTGTAAAATTTTAAGTGTAGATCCCTTGACAAGTGCAGATTTTCACGAAATACATTCTACTCTATTTAAAATTGATAAATAAGACAATTTTTAACAAGCACGATTGTTACTTATACTCCGGGACAGAAACCCTTTGAGGAGCGCGTACCAAATTGTTGGAAAAGGGGGTGGAGCTATCAACGTTAGATGACAGCGTGGTCCGTGACCCAGCAACAGAAAGATCGCTTGGTGCCAATCAGAGGCAAGTGTATTTTTTTCTGCAGGAAATACGCAGAGAACCAGGAAGTACGCACTCGACTAGAGCATGTGCATACAGCCATGTCCAATGTTATGGAAATTGTTAAAAACCTTGACTTTTGGTGTGGAGCACGGGGATTCCAGACAGAAATGCTTTGCTATTGGTTGGCAATGTCATGAACAAATGACCTATAATAAAATGTCACCTTTTTGAAAAATGCACGCCCAGGGGCATTATTAATACGAAAGGTTTATCAAAGTAGTTTGCTGTTATATTCTATTTTCTCATGGTGAATGCTAATCAGTAATGTCCCAATTATATTTACCCATATTACCGATTAAGTAATTTTTCATTACCACTGGATTGAGCCCAATTGCGTGATATTACCCAAGTCTCAGGTGCCTACTTTTACATACATTAAAATCTACTACTGGTACCAGTCCCCGTGAAGCAGGGGGTGGGACCGTCAATAATTTATTCCAACATTATCATGTATTTAAACTGGGTTTAAGAGGATATTTTGTAATATAACGAGCTAGAGACTGCCATAGTAAATGCACATAGAAGTGCCCCCAAAACTACTGTTTGGAAATTCCAAGCCTACCCCCCTTCCCTCCCATTCGGCTATCAACTCAGTGAGATGGAAAACAATCCATAGATATTTTGAGCTGCGAAGCAAAGCTCCTACAAATCGCCCAGGAAACTCTGTTAGTTCGTGTGTTCGTTCGTGTGGTTGGTGTTAGGTTCGTTACAGTAACAGTAAAATGATCCTGTATCCATTGATGCTCAGTCTACAGCAATGGCCTTTTGGTTAATTATTTTTTATCGGCACGATTATTTGCTGATTACACTACAAAAAAAAATAGCGAGTTGGTGGACGCTGTTTCGGGACCTACCAAGGGTCAAGTTCCTAATTAATACCCGGGTATTAATAAAATAGTAGTAGAAATGTGCAAATATTACTGTGAAAAAACCTTAGTGCACTCGTCACAGCAATTCATTACCGCCATATTGGAACAATTGATTCTGTTTATCTTTACAACGGTAAACTTTCTGAACAAAAACATACATGAAGATCAGTGGCGGCACCAGACCTCTTTTTCTGGGGGGGGCAAACGCGGGCAAAGTATGAAATTTTTTTGGGGGGGGGGCAAAAAGTGAAATTTTGCCAAAAATCCCTCATTTTTTCTTTCGGCCAGGGGGGGGCAAACTGGGGGGCAAGAAAAAAATTTAGGAGGGTGAATGCCCCCGTGGAGCGCCACTGATGACGCTGTCTTGAATGTCTAAGGGTCGCAGGCGAAATCGATGACAAAGTGCTTTTTTTCAATGCTGTTATATTTAAGTATTTGGCACGAAGATGGACAACTTAGGTGACAGGTCAAATTCGGCAACAAACCAATTTGGCGGACACCAATTCGGGCAAAAAAGCCATTTCAGCAACAAACCAATTTGGCAACAAGCCAGTGGCAACAATTTATATAGGGAATCTTTGCACGTTGTTGAGCTCTGCGGTACGGAAATATTGCTTGTTCTTTCTGTTCGTCTTTTCTGGAGTACAGTTTTGGTGTATTATAGTAATTTTACACAATAGGTAGCCTCTTTTACCAGTTGTTTTTATGAAAATACCAGTGGAATTCTAAATTTGATACAAAGGGATACAGACTG
>JAMKCH010010761.1:0-27621 GCA_023653785.1 Ophioderma brevispina
TACAAGCGATCTATTGAGTGTCACGAAGAAGCAATTGAGATTCGGCAAAGACTGTTTGGACACCACCCATCAATAGGCGCGAGCTACAACAACTTGTGTCTTGTTTACGACCGTGCAGGAAATCGTAAGAAAGCCCTGGAATGTGCCAAGAAAGGATTGTACATCAAGAAATCATTTGTAAAACAGCCATCGAACACCGTACTCGTTTCATTGCTGAATGTCGCCCTGTTCACCCATACGTATGAAAGAGACGCCGACAAAGCTCTTCTTTTGATTGACGAGGCCTATGAGATAAGGAAATCTCTAGGTCTGAAACATTCTCTTACAGCGGTCATTCACGTCTACCGAGGCGACATGGAACTGTGCTCTAAGAAATGGAAGGAAGCTGCTCAGAGTTTTTCAAATGCCGTTGACAGATTTCGTGAAGTGGAGGTGTCACCCCGTAGGATAGCAGAGGCATTGCATAAGTGGGGAGTTGCGTTGAAGAATTTGGGCTATCTCGAAGAAGCCGAGGAGAAGTTGAGAGAGAGTTTGAGCACACACAAACTGTGATGGTAGAGGGTGACGCGGCAAGTGAAGATGCAAACAATCAAGTAGCACGGTGAAAGAACTTGATAATTTGAAAATAACTATGTCAGAACCCAGAGTAGAAGGTAGTCGACGATAGCTTTCTGTAGGCCCTATGAAGATAATAATAGTATTGTCACTTATAAAGCGCTACAACAAAGTTATCTAAGCGCTCTACATAATCACACATCACACAAAAATACAGTTTAAGCTATTACAATATAAAATAAAGTATAAACCTAAGATTTTAACAATTTCAATATTAAAAAAAGAAAGAGGTCAGATGGGACCATTTGCCCCCTAAATCCAACTCACTCGTGAAAAAGTATGTCTCAGTCTAGTTTTAATGGAAAAAGTTGGTGACATTTTAACATAAATGGGGAGGCTGTTCACATACGGGGAGCTGCAATGGTAAAAGCCCGGTACCATACATAGTCTACTTCGTGGACTAGCACTAAAAAGACCCTTTTCAACGATGAGCTAGAGAACTACTTACATTATAATCCGAAATAGGTTCCTTGAGTTACTTGGGAGCCATACCATTTCGTATTTCAGAGCGTAGGGAACACTTTTTGGTTCTTTATAGCACATACGGCCACCCATAATTGAATGATTATAACGTCGAAACGTAGAGTACAGTAGAACTGTATTTATGTGAAAATGAATACAATCATGCAACCAAGGTTTTCTAAATCAAAATTGTATGAGGATTCCAAAAAATCATGGGGGTGGTCATTTTTTAAAATCGTGTGCTTGGATGTATTCTAGCGGGCAATGTTTAACAGGGGTCATAATATAAAAGGGGAAAATGTGTTCTAAAGTATACAATCAGTTCAGTACCTTTCAAGGATTACAGAAAGGTATCCTACCTGAGGGTTATAGAACAGGGAGTAACAAGGCAAAACGGTTCAAGGTCACACTGGAAGGTGTAAAATGTCAGATTCATAGATTGTTTTTTTTTTAAAAATGGTGCAAATGTCGTCTTACTGTCCAGAGCCGAAAACTATACAGGCGCGTTGTCAAATTGGACGTTTTAAGGATAATTAAGAGGGGCAAAAGAGTCCGTGGTCAACAGGGTGTATGGGAGACCACTAGTCATATCTGAAAAACCCTTGGAAAGGGGAAACACAGAGTCTCACATTTTATTTAGTATAACCAAATGAACGAGTAAAAACCAGTTTCAACCAAATGGAACATTCTAAAAAAATGGACCTGAATTTCTTGAGGCCTATGTACTAAAAATAGGTCGAAACATGGCAAACTATACCTTTTTAGAAACCTTAATGAGCAACCGAACAGATTGGTATACATTTTAAAACACTTTTTTTTTAAAAACTTTTTACTGTTACACCCTTACACACAAGAAAAAAAAAATGAAAACCAGAGTTTCAGATTCTCCATGAAAGTCTGTGTTGGAAAAATGGTGTCAAAATTGTATATGAAAAAAAAATAAACAAAATTTATTACATTTCCCCATTACTAGTTAAATGCAGTTGACAAGATAGAGACAGATTGTAGTTATACCAACATTGCCCAGTATACAAATATAGACTGCTCATAGGGAGATGGTGAGAAATATTGCCCCGAGATGGATAGTGAGGACAAAGGGACTCATTTCCCGAGACCGAAGGTGGAGGGGAAAATCGTAGGGCCCCGCGGTCTCAAGATCATCAAGGGCAATATTTCTCTCCATATTCCCGAATAAAGAGCAGTCTATATTGTTTATTACACCTCATGGCATATTTTCTGTCATCATTTTGTTTTAAAAGTAGAAAAAAGTAGGGCAGGCCTAGTCATGAAGTGTAAAACTAGGACAAACCTGCATTAAAATTAACTTGAATTATAGTTTCCTATCATGTATGTAATATTCTTCATCCGAAAACGTTGCAGAGACGCGAGTCTGAGGTGTGCAGGCTCGAGATCAGATTCTGCAAATTGCAACATTTCGCTAGACATGCTAGAGGAACCCGTATGTTTGCTTTCAAATGCTGTTCAAATACCGATGACTGTAATTGCAAACTTTTACTGCGTCCTTGTATTTAGTTCTATCACTCTGTTGTAGAATGCGCGAATAGATCGTAATCAGTTACAAGCTGGAATCAGGGTTTACAGCTCAATCACAATCTGAAGCAGAACGCTTCCGACGGCCGTGCCAAATTTTGGAGGCGGCCATGATTGTGCGCTGGATTGAGTTTAACGTCTCTCCACATACTGTATCTTCGAAATTGTGTATTGTGTACGTATTAAAATTAATTACTTATTTGGCCATGGATAGTAGGTTTCAGGAGGTACTATTTCCGCACGGGGATAGTTGGTTTTTGTTTATTTCTTCAACCATAAACAGGAAAATGGTAGGAAAACCAATATCAGTGACCTCACATTAACCAATCAGATGACCGAAAAATAATATGCAAGAGGTGTATCACATGTTTATCTGTCGCTCGGCTGACCTTTCATGAACGTACCCGTTTTTTTAAACCCCTTCATGCAATTTCTGCAGAAAAAAAAACCCCAAACAGAGAAAACAAGAGTCGTAAAGACATTAAGGCCAAGAATTTAGTTTAAACGTGGACATTTCTGGGAAACAAGCTGAAAATGTCAGGATGTGAGAAATTGTCTAGAAAACATACTAAAAGTCCCTAAAATCCTCTTGTGCTTTTCAGAAATAAGGGGGCAAAGTTTGTACAGGGGTAAAATTACAATTTTAGAAGTGTCCTAAATGTGTTTCCAACAATTTTTGTCATGTCCCAGGAATAAATAAAAGGTATATATCTATATTTATTACTTTTCCTGGAGATTGCCAGCGCAACGATAGTGTGAAAAAAAAAAAAACCCCATGTGCGCTTTGCCGGATTCGAACCGCGAACCTTCGTATTACATGCACGACGCTCTAACCAACTGGCTATCAAGCAGGGTTTGGTTAGAAGAGCGATAGATATCCATCTATAGGTGTTTATGTCGAAGCGGTGTCCTTCGCTTTCCTCCTAGCGGATAGCATCCAAACTTGTATATTTAACATCTACGATTATATTTGTTTTGAAATTTAAACTACTTGTTCTTTCGAACCTAACCCTTATATGATATCATCGCTCTTCTACGAACCCTGCTTGATAGCTCCTTTGGTTAGAGCGTCCGTGCATGTAATACGAAGCGCCGGTTCGAATCCGGTCCAAGCGCACATGGTTGTTTTTTTTCAACACTATCGTGCGCTGGCAATCTCCAGGGAAAGATTAATAAAATATATCCAAAACTCCTTGTCTATCTACCTGGAGAACAAGTAGTATGAAATTCAAAAAATAGAATCGTATCTGTAAAAATATACAGTTTCTGATGCTTATCCGCTAGGAAAGCAGAAGGACACCTTTCGAACCTAACACCTAAAGATTATATCTATCGCTCTTCTAAACAGACCAACCCTGCCTTGATAGCTCAGTTGGTTAGCGTCGTTGCATGTAATACGAAGGTCGCCGGTTCGAATCCGGCCCGCGCACATGGGTTTTTTTTCACACTATCGTGCGCTGGCAATCTCTAGGGAAAGATTAATACATATATACATCCTTGTCTACCGGAGAACAAGTCGTTTAAATTTTCAAACAATATAATCGTAATATGTTAAATATACGTTTTCTGATGCTAATCCGCTAGGAAGGCAATGACCCTTTCGACCTACGACCTAGAGATGATCTCTATCGCTCTTCTACCACCCTGCTTGATAGCTCAGTTGGTAGAGCGTCGTGCATGTAATACGAAGGTCGCCGGTTCGAATCCGTCCAAGCGCACTGGTTTTTTTCAACACTATCGTGCGCTGGCAATCTCCAGGGAAGATTAATAAATATATACATCCTTGTCTACCTGGAGAACAAGTAGTTAAAATTTCAAAAACAAATATAATCTTATATGTAAATATACAAGTTCCTGATGCTATCCGCTAGAAAGGCGAAGGACAAAACCTATTCGACCTAAACACCTATAGATGATATCATCGCTCTTCTAAAACCACCTGCTTGAAGCTTTTGCCTCATTTGGTTATAGCGTCGGCAGTAATAAGAAGGTCGCCGGTTCGAAGCCGGCCAGCTCACATGGGTTTTTTTTCAAAACTATCGTGCGCTGCCCATCTCCACGGAAAGATTATAAATATATACACCTTGTCACCTGGAGAACAAGTTAGTTTAAATTTCAATAAAAAGGTATAGTTTGCCTATCTAACCTGTAGTTTTAATACTACAGACCTCTATCATTCAAGGTCAATCCTGGGGTAAAATATTTCAAAATGATCCATTCATTGAAACCAGATTTCAAATTGCTCGTAGAGTCATCATTAAAACAGAAAATGTTCATTCAATCACCTACATGGATTCAATATTGACATATAAGAGCAGAACGCAGTGACCCCCCATAGAGCCTGTAGAACCCCCATCACACTTTGCCCTGTAATTTTGCAAGTAATGACCATCACCCTGTTAAATAATTTCCCCCATATTGGTGTTCGGTACAACTAGATGAAAATTTGACCATCTTTCAGAATACTCGACCATTACTGAAAATTTACCCCCAGGATGACCTTGAGACCGTTGTCCATATAGTTAATTAAACATAAAGCCCCTTTTTTTTAATCCTTGGGACATTTAAGGACAAATTGAAATATTCGTAATTTTACCCCTGTACCACCTTTACCACCGCCCTTATTTCTGAAAATGCCAAGAGGATTTTTGGGGACTTTTAAGTAATATTATCTAGACCAAATTTTCTCTGCCCATTCTGACATTTTCAAGCTTTGTTCCCGAAATTTCCACTTTCACATTGTTTATTTTATTAATACTCTTGGCCTATTACTAGAGCTGAATGGAAGGTTTTATTTCCGTACAGGTTTTATTGATTGCTTTATCCAGGCCTTAAAGGTCCCAGGAAATGAGCTGATAAACCTACTCCAAATCTTTATGGGACATTCCTTCCAATACACAGGGCCAGAAAAAAGAATACACTACCAGTGACAATCAATAAGTGAAACTATTGATTTATTCAGTCATGTCAATAATAGATTCCACACCAGTCACCTGGAATTTCTATTACTCTCTGAAAAATCAATCATACACAATGATGTCATCACCACCCAAATATTGAATGCTTTCTGTCCCTCGTAAGATTGACAGCAACCACAAACCACGTCAATTCTATTTTGCATTTCCTGGGACTTTAAATTACACACACGATACACAGTGCAGAACAAGTTTTTCGAAAAAATGGATGACTTACGAGGAACTTTTTTTTAAACTTTACTGTTTGTACCTTTCCGTTAATACTTTTAAAAAAGGATTTGTTTTTTAGATTATTATTATCATTCTTTTATGATTTGCTCCAAGACTCACAATATTGAAACCCCTCTTTAGTATTTTTGCTTTTTTTGAAATGAGGGATAAGAACTATTTAAAATTCTTCTGGGGGAATGCTATTTATTGAGAACCTTCTTCTCATATCTTTTCACTTTGATTTCCATCTGAAACAAGCTTAAGGGAGTTTTTTATCACACTTTGTGTGAATTGATATTGTTTAATTTTGGAATATTGCTTGCTAATGCCGCTTTCTCCTTTACTTCCTTCTAAAACACCTTCTAAAAATAGCTTTAAGAAGTCAATGATATTTCATCACTGCTGTGATTGATACAGCCATTGCATTTTGGTAGATCTTTAATTAATTGCATTGTCACCTGTCTTCGCATTTGACGTGTACTTGTCATACCTTTCGTTTCTTCCTCTAACATTTTAACTAAATTTAGCAGCCCCTTGTATATTTTCATAAGAACAAAGGAGAGCAAAGGAAACCACCATTATGTGTTTGAGGAAAGAAATGGCGATTTTGGAGAATGTGCTGTTTCTGTTGGTTTTTGTCTTTAGGTTTTCTCTTTAAAACTTGAAGTTATTATTCAACTGTAAGACATATTTATGCCATCATTTTGTTCGATTGTTGTCCATTTCGGGATGCCGAGCAACATTTTTGTTCCTTCTAACTAACACTGTTCCCCAAAAAATAGTTCCCCCTAAAATTTTCGAAGGACATTTCGTTGCATAACTTCACTATACTTCACATAACTTCCTTAGAACTATAGAAAATGTTCAAAAAGTTTTGAAGAGAGGAAAACTTTGACTTCTGCCACAAAAGTCGTTGCTTTAAAAAAACACTTTTGGCATCAACCAAACAACCCTTTTTTTTCTAAAAAGATGTCAGAAAAAGTGGCAATTTACCGTATTCAGATCTAAAGTCCGAATTATACATTTACAACGATTTCATTTCCTTTCTTTAATATTTCATCTTTCATCGTCATATTGATTTAGAGTCAGGCAAAATATCATATTTGATAATCACACTAACTTGCGCGCAGCGGGTGGTGGATGAGCAAAAGTTGGGTGAATTGCCGCTAGGAACGCAAGGCTGACGGTGGCATGTCCCTGGAAGTATATTCCCCCTCTCCACCGGAGATGTTTTCCCTGAAGTTGATGCCATGCTCTCCTAGATGTGCGGCCAATAGTTAACATGTTGAAACATGGACCCGCTAATACATTTCAGCAATACCCAGTCGACTTTTTGCCTTACCTTCAGTCCCAGCTAGTTAATGTAGAACTTGGGTGGATATCGGTTGGGATGAAGTATATTCCAGACATCCTAAAGTCTAATACTAGACAGAACGGGGAAAGGTACACTAATGCGGTCCATCAAACAAATACCCAAATCCCAAGCAACTGGCAAGCCTTCTTGAGAATCAATGAAAATAAGATGAGCTCTTTAAATTTCTGGCTGAGCAATCTGTGGTCAATCCAATGTGAAACAAGCAGTGATTACACATACTCATGCAAACTGTCTTGTGGAATTAATAGAGATACGTCAGCCGCTGTTCTCCTGCACACACGAAAGATGCCGCACACGGCTTCTACTCCATCCAGCTGATGCTGCAGTAAATGACTGCCAGAAATTTGATGCTCGCGTACCGTTGAGATTGTTCTTATCCTGTCTGTAGCGTTATTTTCCCCAGATAAAAATTTGAGTGACTTGGCTAGGCCTTGGCACAGGGAGAAATTTTAGATACATTCCGGCTCATGATATTGCTTGAGCATTAGACCCGGAAGAAAGCCTGCATCTATGTTTCTGTTTGTGCCTCACCTTGTGTGACCAAACTTTCGTCTTCATGGGCAGAGGAAGAAAACTGACTGGGGACGCCATGAAGATATATACGGCTGTGAATGTATTTTGCAGACTTGGGAAGGACTCCTTCCATGGAGAAACTTTGAAAGGCACATATGCCAATATTATAACGATATGTATTCATCTGTATGACCGTACAATGCTCCTGCAAACGTGTTGATGATTCCCGGATAGAGCTCTTCCCATCAAAGGGGAAGATCCATCGAGATGATTCCACCTACTTTATGCTGCACACACCCCTTAACAGCAGGCAAAGCGAGCAGCTTATCAGGCGGGGCATTGCTTGGGGCAAGCGTTATTGCGTGCTCCAGAGCTCCCAAGTCCATATCAATAACTAGGAACCTTTGTGGACCATTACCATAGGCCATCCAAGTCCTGGCCAGAACTACTGAAGTGTGCATGTACAGTGGAACGCGGATGCATTACAACAGCACATGTGTTATGGCTTAGCTGCCTTGTACAACTTATTGCAAGTGGCCCCGAGATAACTGGGGGGTGAATGAACTAGCTCACACACTGCCTTTCTGTATGTCGAAAAACAACCCTACTTTTGCAAATGTGAAATTGTGGCCATCATAATGTGTTTAATAATCTAGTCATATGGGCCACCTAATGATTATAATTTCTCAGCCTAATAATAGCATATTGTATTGATCCATTTTGGGGTCCATGGGAACAAAGTATTGTGTATATAAAGTTTAATAGTAACATTAGTCAAACCTTTGGCAACAAAGTTATGAATGGCACCTGAAATAACTTCACTTTAGATATTTTTGTGGCAATTTGGCAGCCATTTTTTGGGGAAAATTAAAAAACAAAAATATTGTTTTTAACATTTTGTAATCTATGATGAGATAATTAGGCTTATTATAAATAGTGTGAACTAAGCATGTAAATAAGAACCACGAGGAAAAAAATAGCTGAAAATAGGCTGTTTTAACACAGTTGCGGAGGCATTTTGATTTGGTCGCCATCTTGTTTTAAATCATTTTGGCCCCATATCAGAAATTTTCGGCAATAAAAAACTCTACACTTTGTGCAACGCTTTAAAACACAAAAGCACAATACTTCCAATATCCCTTCACCATTCTGCAGCATTATTGAAAATCAACGACTTTTTCAAATATTACACACAAATCCAATCATCCCAGTTTTAAGCGAAGATCGCAACAAAATTTCCTGAATTTTAGGGGGAATTGCGTTCTTGGGAATCGGTATTAAGTTTTATAATAATAAGTTGCTATTGTTTTGCGAGCTTAACACTTTATCTTGATGTCGTAAAACGGAGATAGATAGTAGTCCAATAATTGTATGATTTGACCCCACACAAATTGCACCAGAAACATTGTTGGTGTTAATATACTCTGAAATAGTCCAAAAATAATAATTAAAAGTATCTACCAAAATCAACCTAGTTGAAAATGTAGAAATAAGGGGGCAACGTTTGTAAAACAGGGGTAAAAAATTTAGAATTGTTCGATTTGATTTAAATGATGTACCAATTTATGGGGCTACTCCTAAGGTTTAAAAAATGTAATAAGCAGTGTGAGTAAAAAAAAACCCCTACATCAGAATAACAAATTAATGAAAATAGTTAAAATTATTTTGCTCAAATGTTGATTGGTTATAAAGAGGGAGAAACAGGCACATTTCAGAAAACATATTTGGTGTCATTTTGGATTTTGAGAAAAAGTTTATGCGTATTTTGCTGATAGACTAAAAAATCCCCTTTTTGGGGCCGCTTTTTGAGCCAACAAGATCATCTTTTACATGAGTAAATGGTCTTCACATGATTTGAGTAAAACCTTTAACCCCCAAATTAATTGTTAACCAATAGAAGGTGGGAGAATAATTTGAAAGGATTATTATAAATTAAATCTCGACGATTAAAAGAAAATCTGCGAGTGAAAAAATGTTCAATTTCCCAAGGGGAAAGTAAAAAGCTTGGTGTATACGACCACAGATTTACTTCTGTTCAGGAAGATTTCACGGTGTTAACCTACAACGAAACTTGAGCCAAAGTGAAAACCATAGAAGGTTTTTGTATTCCGCTTGAAAAACAGTACGATATAATTCGAATTATTAAGTTTTAATATTCCAATGTATTTACAGTGAAACGTTCCACTTTTACGTTCTTCTCCTCGCAGTTTATGGACGCTGAGTAATACTGTAATCTTTGCAAAATAATTACCTTATAGATGTAAAACAAAAATCTCTGAGCAGATTCATAGTGCATGAACTGCAACATTGATATGGATTGATTTTCAATAACTTAACTCTTTATGAGAACATGGGAATTTAATTTGTTAAGGATATTTTACTTATAATTATGTGACACAATAGAACCGTTTTATTTCAAACTGTATTTTTTTGAAAAGAAATCGATACCATCCGAAATTGCATTGTGAATTGTCCTTTGGCTATAATGTGTGATGGGATACGTCGGTGTTAGTTCTCTTCGTTCTCCGCATTGTGATGGCTAAAAATCGGCGGCCAAACATAATTTTAGGCCTCTCCGCTCCGCAATTGGCATAGTTTTTCTTCTGAACCCAAGTCCGAAATCACCAAATAAAAAGCTCTGATAGCCTGGTTATCCTGCAAACAACCAAAGCGAACATTCAAGCAAAAATACGTTTAAAACCTTCAAAGAAAAATCTTTCCTGAATGTGGGTTTTTTTGACCAACACTGGATTTGCCTACTACGCGTTTAAGTTTTCAGTACAATAGGCTCATAATCACTTCAAGGTCATCCTGGGTTAAATTCAGAGCTGGTCCTATTTTGATCGGCTGGTTTCAACTTTAAATTTTTCCACTACGATAAGTAAAATGTATATAGATTCTTTGGTGAGCTTTCTATTAAGAATACAGAGCTATGACTATTTACCTCCATAAATCCTGTAGCCCCCAGTCAAATTTGCGTTCCAATTATCAACCAGTTATTATTTTTCGGCTTCTGTGCCATTAGACGGACAATTTGACACCATTTTTAAACGACCGGAATATCTGAAAATTTAAACCCCATTGTGGACCGTGAACGTATTTTTGACTCATAACTATTGAACTACAACACCCAATATGGCAAACTATACTTTTTTTTTAAATCCTGGAAATGTACGGACCACGTTGGCATGCTTTTCGACGCGTTTTGATACTTTTCATTCATATTTTGACCCCTTGTATAAACCCGTACCCCCATTAAAACTATATGTTCCATCACTCCTTTGATTTTAGTTGACTTTGATATGTGTTTTTTAAAAAGGTATTCTCAATACATTTCTGTGGGAATTGATTCTGTGCAATTGTTTGGGTTAAGGCCGTATTCATTCTATTTTGGACTGGCCTCTAGGCAAATCCGCTCAGAAACTTGCAGCCAAGATTGGTTGTTGTTTTGTTTAGGTAGGTTTTAAGTTGTTCGTTCGCGTTTTAGATTTTTTATTTGGTGTTTCATGTATTAATATCTACGGAGTTTTAACCCACTTTTTATATGTAGGGACATGAATTAACTTGTCCAAACCTTTTGGCCATTTCCATCTAGAAATAGATAGGCGGGGTGATCAAAGAATTACATACAAAATTTAAAGGTCCCGGGAAATGAGATGGATAAACCTACTCCAATCTTTATGGGACGTTCCATTCCGATAACCAGGGCCTGAAAATAGAATACACTACCGGTGACATCATTAGTGAAACTATTGATTTTCCGTCAGTATCATGAATAGATTCACACCAGTCACCTGGAATTTTCTATTACTCTCTGTACTGAAAAATCAATAGTTTCACTAATGATGTCATCACCACCAACCCAAATATTGAATGCTTTCTAGTCCCTCCTTGTAGACTTGACACAAACCACATCAATTATATTTGCATTTCCTGGGACCTTTAAGAAAATCAACACTTATCCAAGTAATCATCTGGGAACACGGAGTCCAGAAAATGTATATTTACCATACAAATAATTATAGAGATAAACAATTTAAAGTCATGCATATAATGAGCCACATGGTGTATGATATCAAAAACACAAACCAAAATCATACTGGAAATATTAAAAACGAGTATTGTAATACTGGGTTTGGAAATTTGACGGATGATTACTAGTAAAATATGGCTTTAATGTATTGTATTTTTTTCAGGAACTTGTTTCACCGAATATAACGTACCGAATAAAATCATTTATAGTAATGATCAAATCACAGCATCGCATCCTGGCAGAAGGCGGCACGGAATTGAAAGGGCACGAATAACAAATTGGCGATGCTGGTCGCCTCCTTCCTCTCACGTTAACCCATGGATTCAAGTTATCTTGAGGGAGAGTATGTTTTAACAGGCATCGTCATCCGAGGCTGTGAGGATTATGGAAATATAAGTTTTTACATAATGACTAATAGCACAGACGGACAGCATCATTATATTAATGAATCCAAGGCGGAAAAAACAATCAAAATAAGGTAACATTTCAATGGGATATAGGCTAGTGTAATGGAATACTTATCCACCACTAATTGCAATAGACTTTTATAATATTGTTTCAATATACTACAAAAGGGTCATAGAATAACATCAAAAGTCACCAACTGTAGGCGAAAACAGCAAGTGTAGTACATAGGGTCACAAATAAAATTTTTTAACTGGCCATGCATTTTGAGTTGGGCTGTTTTCGTGTCACATCATTTGACAAGCTGAAAATCGCACGTTTTTCTGTTCAATTGAGAATAATTTAAATACTGTAAACCTGATATATATAAAAGTATACATTTTATGAAAGCTTTTTTTTCCTGGGAAACTAAAAAATGCATCTTAAAATGATATTGGAGGTAACCCCAGTGGGTTATGATCCCCAAAATTACCAACAATTAATTAAAAAATAATGATTTTTGAAATAAATGTATTGAAGTATGGCACGTTGTACACACAGTCACAGTTCTTCACAGTCACAGCTTTCTATTGATATATAACATTATTAGGCAGTATGAAATGAAACAAATTTTAACCAAGGGTCTTTTTGGACAATTTATGAAATTTTGTTTTATCACTCCGAAATTATTCTATCAAGGTAACTGCTCAAATCCTACTCAAAAATTATCATAAATCGGACATTATTTCATCAGATTTGGTCCAATACAAACTGTTTCATTGTAGAAGAGAATAAAAAAACTTATTGACAGGAGTGTTTGAATTTTGGGGGTGGATGTGTGCAAGATATGAAAGTTTGACGCATAACAAATTTATACATTGTAATGATAACCATACCTTGATATGAAGTATGAAACCCCCATTAAATAATAGAAAATCCCTTCCAGGCTTCTGTTGTGCTACTCTTTTTGTAATTACATACAAAACCCTTAAACCACCCTTAAGGGGTTTGCAGCACGATTTACTTTCTCGATGATTTTTTACATATATTTGTGATATATGATACTTTCATGTGTCGGTATGCTTTTAACAAATTTAAAATATAAAAGGGGGGGGGGTCACCGACTTCGTTTTATTCAACGCATGTCGTTATATGGTTGCATTCTTCTACCGATACATGAGTCAGATTCAGCAAACGTGGTGATGTCGCCCGCCACAAATCTGATTTGAATTAATAAAGTAGGCCTATGTTATTTCTTTTGTGCCGCCCAAACTATTTTGACCTAATTAGCGTGATATCATTGAACTTAACTTTCGTCCAAATGTGATCTTGTAAGAATACTTAAAACTGAAATAGGGAAATTTAATATGCCCGAGATACCGGTCTTAACCACCTCATTTCCCTCTAACCTATATGTATATTTCTTTTCTATTACCATTTCTTGAGTGGTTGTATAATAACCTGTTGTTTTAATGCAAAATAATGATTTGTTTATATCGGGTAAAGAAAATCGTATCAAACCGGTTAACAGATTTGCGGAAAATGCCACGAAAGGTGAACACTTCATATTCCCCTAAGGTGGTTAATTTATGTAGGCGCATAGCGCATGGGTTATAAACGCGTTTTTGGTATCGGCAAGAAGGCAATTCTGAAAAGTGAAGCTTGTGTAAACATTGCAGGAAATGGCCTTCATGTTATATTTGACCCAAGACCTGCATCTAATCTATGCACGGGTGATGGATCCAAAAGCTGTTTCTCCTCGGAGCTAAATGATGTAGTGAGTGGAACTCGGCAAGAAAAAATTATTCTGTAATCCGTAGTTCGCTTTGCGCTCTGCGTCTTTCTGCTGGCGTTAAACTCGTGGGAAAATCGATCGTCGCCCTCAGTGAACTTGCGTAAAGAATACGGGCCATTCTCCAAAAAGTGAAGCCAGTGAGTTATTTTCATTCTTTGATCACAGATTGTTCGCGGTGTTTTGCTTAAAATAAGTAACAGCGTTAATGTTCGTTTTAGTACTTTGCGAGTTCTACACGGACATATATAGTTTTCTATACTTTAAAATATCAGATCTCGGTCATTTTACACCTTCCATACACAAACCTAAAAACATTCCAAAAAAGGTGTTTCCGTAGCTCGTCACGTATTTTCAATGCTACAGGTTACCTCAAATAATCAAATATTTATTCATACCAGTGGTTTTTATTTCTTAAAATGCATCAATGATATATGATATGGTATCAATCTTTCCAGATAACATTTCTTGTAAGCTACAAGAAGGCCATATGGATTCCGCAAATCATTGTAATATTACGTTATCAGTGTATTAACTCAAATTTATTTGAAAAATGTAACTGCAATTGATAATACCTTTTTGCATAGCTCAAAGGGCAAAAATATCTAATACAATTGGTAATTCATGAACAACAAAAATGCTTGGTTCCAAATTGGGCCTCGATAAAAAATGATATTCCAAATAAATGCGTCCGTTTTTAAAAACTTGTATATTACGTATATCAATCTAATTAAGGAGAGTCCTAGGACTACGAAAAGATATACTGGCTATAGACAAAAACAATACCCTTACTTGATTATTCGAAATAATTAGGATTATACATGCACTCGCCCAGTATTAGACACTGACACGCATCAAAATGTATATTACTTTACGTATATTAACGATGTTATCCAAACGAAGACGAAAATACAGGAAGCCTCTATTAACGTCGCAGGTAATTTTTAAGCTTCTCTGCCAATGCTCTCGAGTACTGTGAGAATTTGTGTGCACCCAATAATTGAAATTTGTCACTTTCTTTTTAACCGTTTTAATAAACAAACTTATTACTTACCCAAATAGTTTTTGGTAATAATATACACACTGCAGGGTAAACACATTGTGCTGGGTTTTGTGGCACTTGTGGTCATATATAGGGAAGTAATAATGTCTTGTAAGTACTCTAACTGCTCCTGCCACAAGCCGTATGCCGCAGGTGCACGGGGGCTATTTACACATGCTATTAGGTGTGCTAATAGGGGTTTTAGTTGCACATTCGTGGCCGGTGCGTGAGATCACGTATGTACGCAAAGTTTTAGGGCCTATTTAAATATCTTTTTTGTTACAATCTTTGTTCACAAGTTTTTAAAAGCTATGGTTTTATTATAGAATTTGTGTGAATGATAGACACAGAGACGTTTTTAGTCTGACTTTTCCGCGACTAATATCTAGGCCAAGGGAAAAGATATAAGGCCATCGACCCATTGTCGTCTGTTTTAAAATACACTGTTGCAACTTAATGATATGTTATAATCTTAACATATTTACATCATTAAAGATTATATTTAATTCTCTATTAGCGGTATCGTACAAATGAACAGAACTCGGATGGAGAACTCAACCCCTGACTCAACGAATCTAAACGCGTCCAGCAATATTATATACTGAGCTGAATTTACCAACCCGATGCACAGAAAATAAGGGAATATGGCTGTGATTCTCCAAGAAGCCACAAGCCAAGAAAATGGAAGAAAATGGCAGCCGGCTGCTCTGTGGGAATAATGCGATTCAAATGAAAATAAAGTGATAACAAATATGACACGGATTGGTATAAGGGCAAATTGGAAGTTTTTTTTGGAGACACTATAACGAACTTACTGCGGTTAAAGCAGTAGCTTTGAAAAGTATTAATTAGAGATATATAGGCCTACTATGTGGTTTTATAAAAAACCAAATAACCTAATTCGAAAACAATGGAATCTAATTTTGTCATTGTTTAGTAAAAAACAACCTATTTACGTATTCCACTGTCGTGTATTTAAGAAGCATGTTGAAAGTGAATTTACAAAATACGTTTATTTACTGCATTATGATGTATATTACTTTACCACCAACAACGTGAAAACGAAGGATATTGAAATAGATTTACATCGTACGTCATGCAAGTGATAATGAATTTTAAAAGACGGGGTAGAATATGCTTATCAAAGGCAAATAAATTTAAGCCCTAAGAATCTCACGAGACTATCCGTATTGAAAAAAAAAGATCTTGTCTTGTTTTGAAAACTTTCATAATAACGACTAAAAAAATACAAAATAGACGGATAGAAGGACTGGCCGTTTAAGAGTACAAATTTTGTTCATACCAGTTCTTTTGCGTTTCACTAACAAACATTCCTGATATGTCTCGTACCATTAAGTGAGAATTCACGAATTCAGTGTTAACACTTCTTTTTCAAACAAATTTATATCCGAGATGCATTCGATAACGTAATATACAAGGCCCAAAAAACAGGAAAAAACCACTTAATTTGAAGGTTCAAATTTAAAAATATGGGAACAGTGGTGTTCATAAACTTTTGGTTGTTCATATGTATGATAATTTAGCATAATAAAAAATGTTATGGTATACATTTTTTTGCGCGACTTTTGTTTTTCCGATTTTTCAAATTGAAGTGGGCTTCAACTTTTTTGAGAATAGCCCATACGCTTTTTTCATTTTTGTGCGTTGTAATATCAATGCTCCTACAGCGCGCTTGTAACTAAGAGCCAAAAGTAACGAATCAGCTGCAAACTGCCTTAAAACCCTCTCTACGAGGGGGGGGGGGTGGGTTACCACCCCCTTCAGGTTTTTTTCCCCGGCTTGCGTAAAACCCCCTTTTTTTGGTGGCCAAACTTATTTTATGTAATTGTCAATTGGACATGTTCCGCTCCTTATTTAATCCAAAAACAAACATCCACCGTGGTCATAGGTAAGATAAAGGTGATCCCCAGTGATGGATAGGGGGGGGGGGTGGTAACCACCCCCCCTCGGAAGAGAAGTACCAACATGCCTAACACAAGGCAGGAACATCACAGACATTGATTTTGGTACCAATAGATAGCTAATGGTCTCCTCTTTCCATTGATTACGTCACAATGAGTAGGCCCTCAAACGCCTAGCATTACGTCACATGACGTCCTAAAGTTGGCATGTTCAGCAAAACTGCCATTTCCATAGACCCACACAGTGAAAAATTCAATTTTTCGGTTTCGCCAAAAACGTAGGAAAAAATCAATTTTCATGCGGTTTTTGACTCTACTTGATGGGAAATAACTAGTTTTATATAATGACAAGCATTTTAGAGCTATAATAAGGTGTTGTTTGAGTCGCGTAACAATTGCGAATATCAATTTTCCTTTCCATCCACCATTCCACCCTATATTTCCGTATTTCGTACTTGTCCTCAACATATGACGTCATGGTGACGTATACTGGGGGATGTTATACTTATTTGGTACCAATGAAAGAAGAAAACTCTAACTATCCTTGGTACCAAATTTATAGGAATCGGGTGTTCATACCGAAAATCCCAGGGGTGGGGGGGGCTCTGGTAACACCCCCCCCCCCTTCCGGGAGTTTTTGGTTACAAAAAATGGCTCGAGGTAGACGAGGGTTAGGATGTGGGCTTGTACAGTGTACTTTTTATTAGCCATGCATTCAACTTTTACAGGCTGCAAAAGAAAAATCTGAAATATGGTGGGCCCTGTAACGAGAAATTAAGTATATTTTCCTTAAACTGTAATTTTAAAATTCATTAATCAACATTATTATTCAGGAGAAAAATTCACTCAATAGCCACAACAAGGCCAACAGGTTGGTAAACAATTCAAAGCACAGATCCTATGGAAATTTACTGCAAATCTGTGTACACCTTTTACAAATGTAATTAATAACTCTTAATTTAAGTTTAATTAAAGATTAAGAATCAGATTCACTTCAAGGCACTAGATTTAGTTTGACTTCGCAACATTCATTTTAATCAAAAAGCTCTCTTCCTTAATGAAACCCGAGATGCCTGCTTCACACATTTATACTGAGGTGAATTTGCTGCTTCTGCTTCTGGCTCTGCTCCACACGCGCCATTCATTTTTAACCAGTAATTAAAGAAAGATGGTTAACCTTTCGGTATTCTTTTTACTTCCATCATTTTGCCCTTCATGGATGCTTTTTAATTTAGGCCAAATGTAGCTTCATGCAATGAGTGATATTATTAAGAAAAATTTAACAAAATGCTGTAGCCAGTCTACCTGCGCAAGTGGCCAATCAAAGCGCACCATGGTCAATTTTGTACTAATATTGTTCCATCAACATACGTACCTGTCAGAGTTATGCCGATTTTAAAATAGGTACATAACTTGCCCTATCTGTGGACATTTTGGTCCAATAGCTATAAGGCAAAATGGTTCAAAGTCATCCCCAGGAAAAATATTTCAAATTGCCCACCGATTCGTCGAAACTGGTGCAAAAATATGTTGGGCCCCCGTCTGGTCTACCTGCGCAAGTGGCCAATTCAAAAGCGCAATGGTCAAATGTAATAATGATTTCAAAATAGGTACCTGTCAGGTTATGCCGGATTAAAATAGGCCCATATAGCTTGACTATCTGGGACAAAATTGGTCACTAGCATAAGGCAAAATGGTTCAAAGTTCATCACCAGGAAAAATCTTCAAATTGCACCGATTTCGTCACACTGGGCGCAAATATTCGTTTGGCCATCGTCTGGCTAAGTGCGTAACCCTCGTTTACCGTAGGGGTTCATTCACCCCCCCCCCAGTGAATTCGTTCCTGTGCGCTTTAAAAACGTCAAAAGCTTGCGTTAAAAAGCTTCTGGTAATCATTCTCTCATCCTTTCGGCAATTTAGCGATAGTTAGAGAAGTAGAGAACCGTCTGTGGTCTCCCCCGTGTAGTAACTGCCCAGTTAGTTAGTTGGAGGAGAAGTAGAGAACGTCTGTGGTCCTACTGTTAGTAATGCCTAGTTAGTTGTTAGTGAACTAAATTCTCTTACAAACCAACACTGTTTTCACCGTAACATAATTTCTTTAAGTATACCCATTCATGACTTAGACCTCAGTAGGCAGGCCTCTGCCTCTTTGGGATCTATAGAGTCATGAATGGTGGGCGGGGGGGGGGTTCTAATGCAAAAAGTAACCTTCAGTGTATCATCTCCAAAGCGATTGTCTTTAGTCTGCAGGGAAATCGCCTCTAGAGAAATCGATAACCATCCGGGCCCCCAACCTACCAGGATGGTTCCTTGCACCGAGAGACCACTATCGTACTAATACGAAAGTGTTCTTTGAATAATACTATATATATAGATTAATATTATATATAGATAAAAACAGCTGCGTCGGCTTATGACATTATAGCACGTATTAAAGGTTTCAAATATCCATAAGTAAACCATGCTCGTAGTAATAATGCAGAAAGTTGACAACAAATTTTCGGGCTTCGCCCTTCATCCGGTTGAGTTGTAGTAGATTGTTATGAAGATACACGAGGAACGTTGCGAGATGCGTGATGCAGCGCGGAAAAAAAAACGCGGACGGGCGCAAGGCGGAGCGCGTGCGCATGCGACCGCAGGAGCGCAAATCGCTAAACGCTCGGCGTGAATGAAAATAAATACAATTAAAAATTTGAAGGCGTTAAAAGTAGCATTAAGTCCACTGGGTTGGAGGGAGTTCCGAGTTCTTATGTATGATGCGTTGCTCGGCTTCCTTTCTCTGTTGATTGCTCTTGCAAAGTGGTACACCAGAGATCTTGATGTTGTCCCTTATTGGGTTTGTGGCGAAGTGTCGTGCGATGGGAAGACTCGGGGTTTGGAGGCGAATGGAACGGAGATGTTCCGTGAAACGGTCAGCCATCAGACGTTTGGTCTCACCTATATAATAACATACACTTGGTTGCAAACGGAATGGGCGTAGTAAATCAGATTGGAATGGCCGGTTACAGGTGAAAGCCTGTGACAGTTACATTCCTCGAGGTTCTGTAATAATGTCGGCTGAGTCAACATGTGTACAAGTATTGCATCTGGTTCTGTTGCAAGGGGTGTAGAACGTTTTGCTGTTGGTTGTTTCCAAGGATGGTGGCGCTGACTAGGTCATCTCGTAGGTTTCTGTTCACAGGCGTAAGACAGAGAGCGGAGTCGGAAGATACTGACGTTGTAAAGTATCGTCAGCTGGGAAGTTATGATAGAGTTGCGTATGCATGAATTTGGCCGATCTGGCGTGCTGAGAGGGTGGTAAGTGAGAAAAAGGAGGAACACGACACGTGATTGGGACGTGTGGGGTTCACGTGGCTTCAGCGTTGGTAGGGTGGCAGTTTATACGAATAGCAGCTGCAGTGACTGATGTAGGTAACCACGTTGGCTGTAAGAAGGAACTCATCTGGATGGCTTTATTCTGGAAGTCCTCATCGTTAATCGCAGAGACGTCGGAGACGTAGGAGTTGAGAGTAGGGAATGCGCTTTTGCAAGCAGGGGGTGTGTAGAATGTAATGCGATAGGTATGGGAATCAGTGTTCCTTGTAGTTAGGACGCTGGTAGACAGATTGATCACCGTCAATGGAGAGAAGAATGTCAAGAAATGTTAGGGTCTGGGTGGTAATCTCGGAAGTGAATTGATGGCTGGGTGGAAGTCATTGGATAAGCAAAAATCTCTGTATGTCTTCCAAGGACCAAGAAGCGGCCAGCGCAGTCATCAATGTAACGGCGAAAAAGATCTGGTTTTACGCCGACATAAGGGTCGAAGATCCTTTGTTCCAAATAGGCCAACGAAAAGGACACGCAAGCTACAACCAAAGGCTCGAACCCCTAAGCGACGCCGATGACCCTGGTATAGAAACTTACGTTGTTAAAAACAAAAGATGAGTGGTAAGAGCTAGTTCAGCTAGACGTAGCAATGTGGTAGTGGAGCACCCTGAAGTGTTCTTGGCTTCTAAGAAGGAACGGAGAGCAACGAGACCATCTTTGAGGGTATGGAAGTTACAAACGATTTAACGTCCCAATCGTGAAACATGTAACGGGGCTCCAACCGGTTGAAATGGTTAACTCCTTGAAGATCTTGAGAGCAAAAACAACCCGGGTCGTACCATCGTCTCCACATGCTCTTGTCCTACGGAAAACATCAGCAGATCACCTTGACAAGCATTTTGTCACCTATAGTCAAGACTCTGCCTACCTACATCAAAGGCTCTACAGACGCTATCAAGTCTTCAAGGAGTACCATTTCACCTGTGAGCCCCGTTACATTTTCACGATGTACGTTGAAAATCTGGGATACTTCCTACCCATAAAGATGTCTCGTGCTCTCCGTTCCTTCTTAGAAGCCAAGAACACTTCAGGATGCTCCACTACCACATTGCTACGTCTAGCTGAAAATAGCTCTTACCACATCATCTTTTGTTTTAACAACGAGTCTATAACCAGGTCAGGCCGGGGCGCTTGAGCGCCCCCCCAAAACAACACGGGTCGTCCCATCGTCTCAGCATGGCTCTTATCTTGTCCTACGGAAAACATCAGCAGATACCTTGACAGCATTTTGTCACCTATAGTCAAGACTCTGCCTACCTACATCAAGCCTCTACAGACGCTCTCAAGATTTTCAAAGGAGTACAATTTCACCGGTGAGCCCCGTTACATTTTCCGATGGACGTTTAAACTTTGTATTTCCATACCCATCAAAGATGAATCTCGTTGCTCTCCGTTCCTTCTTTTTTAAAAGAAAAAAAGGCCACAAGAACTTCACAGGGTGCTCAATACCACATTTGCTACGTCCTAGCTGACTGCTCTTACCACATCATCTTTTGTTTTTAACAACGAGTTCTATAACCAGGTCAGCGGCGTCGCTATGGGTTCGAGCCTTGGTTGTCGCTTTGCGTGTCTTTTCCGTTGGCTATTGGAACAAAGGATCTTCGACACATATGTTCGCGTAAAACCAGATCTTTTTCGCCGTTACATTGATGAACTGCGCTGGCGCGCGTCTTGGTACTTGGAAGACATACAGAGATTATTGCTTATGCCAATGACTTCCACCCAGCCATCAAATGGCACTTCGAGATTACCACCCAGACCCTACCATTTATTGTTGACATTCTTCTATCCATTGAAGGTGATTTCATCTGTCTACCAGCGTCTACTACAAGGGACCACTGATTCCCATACCGATCGCAGTGACAATTCCATTCACACCCCCCTGATTTGCAAAAAAAGCATTCCTTACTCTCAACTCTAAGTCTCCGACGTCTCTGCGAAACGATGAGGACTTCCTGAACAAAGCCATGCCAGATATGAGTTCCTTCTTCAGCCAACGTGGTTGCCCTACATCAGTCACTGAAGCTGCTTTTCGTAAAACTGCCACCCTGACCAACGCTGAAGCACTTGAACCCAACACATCCAAATTATCGGGTCGGGTTCCTTGGTTCTCAATTACACCCTCTCAACACGCAGATCGCCAAAGTCATCAGACGCAACGCTCGCATACTTCAAGCTGACGAGACTACACCGCAGTATCTTCCCGAATCCCGCCTCTCTATGCTTTATAGCGTGACAGAAAACCTACGAGATGACACTAGTCAAGCGCCACCATCCTTGGAAACAACCAACGCAAAAACAGGTTCTACCACCTTGGCAACAGAACCAGATGCAATACTTGTACCCATGTTGACTCAGGCGACCTTATTACAGGACCCTAGAGGAAAGAAATGTAACTGTACAGAGGCTTTCACCTGTACCGCATCCAATCTGATTTACGCCATTCGTTGACACCAAGTGTAATGTTATTTATATAGGTGAGGACCAAAAGTCGGATGGCCTGACCGTTTCACGGAAACATCTCTTCCATTCGCCTTCCAAACCCCGGGTCGTCCCATAGCACGACATCGCCACAAACACAATAAGGGACACATGCAAGCAATCTTGGTGTTTACAACTTTGCAAGAGCGATTCAACAGAGAAAGTAAGCAGAGCAACGCATCATACATAGACTCGGAACTCTCCAACCCAGTGGACTAAATGCTACTTTTAACGCATTCAAATTTAATTGTTTTTGTTCATTCACGCCGAGCGTTGCCATTTGCTCTCCTGCGGCGCATGCGCACGCGCTCCTCCTTGCGTCCTCTCCGCGTTTTTTTTTCCCGCTGCAGGCAACGCATCTCGCAACGTTCCTCGTGTATCTTCATAACAAATCTCGCTACACCTCAACCTGATGAAGGGCGAAGCCCGAAAATTTGTTGTTGTCAACTTAGCTCATTATTACGGCATTTTTTACCTTTGGATTTGAAGCTTTTATATGTTTTATATATATATATAATAATATATATATCTATATTATATATAGATATATTATATATATATATATATATATGACACAGGACCACAGTAGAAGCAACCTCAATTTCTGATGACAACAACATCGAATCCTCACCATTAAGCTCAGCTCTGTCATAGTTACATCCGTCTACAAACCATCCATCAGTAACTTCAAGGACAAGCCTCATCAACCTCAGCCTTGGGAACTCCACCAAGCCTCACTTCTTCTTGATTGGCGATTTCAATAGCCAAAGTACCCAATGTGGCTACAATGAAACTACAAGATGGACAAGCTGTCGAAGAATGGTAGACAGTCAACATCTACGTCTCCTTCGTGACCAAAGCTGCCACCATCATTTCAATACCGTCCATCTACTATCTACGCATCCGTGGAGCCAAACGTCATCTTAAAGTACGGTCCGGGAACACCCCTGGAGCACTGCGATTAACCATGTCTACCTGGGAGTTACTTTGGACCGCTCTCTCTCTCTCCCTCTTTACGACCCACATCGAGAGAGACAAGAGTAAAGTATGTCACGCAATAACATTTTGAACAAACCACTGCACAAGATGGGGTGCTCGCCATATAAACTAAGATCGATGCACTTGCCCTGTGCTACTCATGTGCCGAGTATACTTGCCCTGTATGGAAGATCAACACATGCCAAGATAGAAGCTTGATCCATCGTTAAATGCTTCCTGCCGACTTATCACAGGATTTCCAACACCAACGGAAAACTTACACATCATAGCATGAAGTTGCCACCAGACATCCGATGTAGCGTAGCGAGCATGCCAGAGCGTAGCTTCCAAGTATCTAATGTGAAGCACCCTATGTCGGACAGACCCCCTTCAATCGCCTTAAATCCAGAGAGAAGTTTCTCTTAAACAAAGTCCTAACCTCTTGAAACAGTCTCTAAGGAGCTAAAGAGTCACCTGTTGGAAAGAAAGCTTGCCATCAACCAAGTAACATCTAATGGTATTGAACCCGGTGAGCATCTACCACTTGGAGCTGACTCCTCATTGCCTGAATGGCGATGCCTCAACAGATTGAGAACCAGAATTGGCCAATCTAAGGTTTCCTTACAGAAGTGGGGCTACCTGGAAGCAGATCAGGACACTACATGTGGTTGTGGAACAGCACCACAGACAATGGAACATCTCTTGGTCTGCCCATTGCTGGAGCAACAATGCACAAACAAGGACCTTGCGGAATAGTGAAGCAGCCAGATGTTGCACTCATCTCTGGCTGAATCATATTTGAGAACCACAGTGTTTGGACACGATAAGAAGAAGAAGCGAAAAAAAAATGTGAAGGTAGCACCTTCACCGGGGTTGGAGTATGCCGTGAAAGTTGAAGGGTAAGGGGGTGGTTGCCACCCAATGATATTTTATGGTGCATTTTTGAAAATATTATGCACAGTATGGCTCTAAAACTCTATTTTTATGTAAAACTAGTAATTTGCCATCATTTAGAGCTGAAAACCGCATGAAAATCCGATATTCCTACCTTTTTTTAGCGCAAAATTGGCTTTTCGCCTATTTTCTATGGAAAATGCCAAATGACTTGATGACATCATTGTAACGCCATACTAGATATGTTGGTACTTATAGTCTTATTTTGGTACCAATGGAAAGAGGAGGACCATAGCTATCCACTGGTATCAAAATTGTAAGCATCGGGTGCTTTATAGCGAATTCTCGAGGGGGTGGTAGGGTGGTAACCCCCCCCCCCACTTGGTAATCCGTGTTAAAAAAAGGCTTGGTAAGACGAGGGTTAAGTCCAGAACTCAAAAGCGTTGTAATTCAACGATGATATGTATTCACGGCGACGATTTCAAAATGGTGTCTTGCACCTTTAAAGCGCCACGTTAACAAATCCGTGGGAATCTTCTTCAGTAATTATTCTTCTTTTTCGGACCAATCCTGAAAACAGCGTTGTCCAGAAGCTCAATACAACAAGGTTCTATAGGTTCCTTGACGAGACAAAATTCTGCAGTATAACAATCCGGGATGCCAAATATCACAAGTCAGTCTGTCACAGAGAGTGACTGAGAGTCACTCTGGTTGGTAGAGAGTAAATAGTCGATCTGCTATTAAGCGAGAATGAAAGTACATGTGCAACATAATATGTCTTCTTGTCGTTTAATAAAAGCTTTTTTGATTTACACCGGGAACTGAGTTCTGCAATGCAAGATTTGATCATTCTCCTTCAAGATCCCGAGGGTGGAAGTCAGGCAGAGCTGGGTGTCATTAGCGTATACATAAACTACAGATTGAACACCATAGGCAGTAATGATATCTTGTGAACTGAACAAGATGAAGTCGATAGATCCAATAACAGAACCCTGTGGAACCCCGCAATACACCGCCACAGGATCCGTCGTTGCAACTTTGAATAATATGGATGCAGTTCAGCCATCCAAGGAAGGGAACCAACTCAGTACATTCTAGTAATTCCGTGACATCCAGTTAGGCAGATTTAGAGCATTAGGCGGGTTAAGAGCCGTGGAATTGGTGATATTTGGACTGCATGCATCGGGACATGAAGATCATTATTGATAAGCTAACACTGCAATTGATTAATCTTTCAATTACCTTTCCAAGAAATGGTGGAGGATGGGCAAATGGGCTACAGTTGGAGGATGTTGCTAAGCTGGATTTCTTCAGCACCAGTGGAATGACAGATGCATGCTTGAGAGCTTGAGGAAATACGGCCGAAGAGGAGGAAAGGTTGACAATCCTTGTGATGACTGGTAACAGATGCATCTAGACACAGTTTTAAGAGATTGGTTGATCTAAGGAGCAGGACTTAATATATGCTTATTTGATGATAATCAAGACCACGTTTTCAGTTACTATTGAAAAGCTGCTGAAGGTACCATTTTATGACTCCATTAGCTCGATTGACAGAGAGGTAGAAGTTGTAGTGTCATGAAGACTGTCGCGAAGCTTGTTGATCTTGTTTAAAAAGTTAAATTGCATTTCTTGATGCCTCGTCCCCCGATTTACCTCAAAGATATTGAGATTTTTATATCATCTGAACCTTTGGCCCAAGTATAGTAAGTGTGCCTAATCTTACGTGCAAATTAGATATACTCTAGAAGAAATTCGTAATTTTGTATTTTCTGTCTGTAAACGGACAGAATTACAACACAGTGGCCTATGAGCATGATGAGGCAGCGCGATACAACTAATTCTCTCATAACATCAAAACGCAACATCAGAATCTACAGAAATTTTACAAATAACCTTTTCCTGAGGATATCTAGTGAATCATAAACAAAAATAAATGTGCTGGGATCACGAATGCACCTTTAATGGTAAGACGAGGAGCTGTATTTTAAGTTTTTGTTCATTAAATACAAATCCAACTGTATCGAAAATCAAGAAAGAAAAAATGACGTTTATCACATGAAATGCGGTACCATTGCTTTATTCTTATTATATATTATATCTTGTTATTGATTAAATTATGAACAGGTCTTAATTTTATCAAATCGATTGCAGCTGTTTCATGTCACGTGGAAAAACAACCATCCTGGTACGACTATGTTAACTACACCTATCTTAACTCATATGATTCGGATTCTACCATATAATTATGCGGAACAAGGAGTGAAGTTCGAGCTACTTGGGTGTGTGCCTACGAGTAAGAAAATGTCTTCATAGTTATTATATCATATTATATACATGATATCAAACAGGTGGTAAAGGGAGGCCCGGGAAATAACCAAAAGGTGCGTTTTAAAAATGCTTAAACACGTTGAATTTTAAAGAAAATAGACAAAAGGTACCGTTTCCCGGACTTTCCCCTCTTACAATGTACACACGTACGGCGGTCCGGTAAGTATTTCCCACGATGTAGTCTGTGTCACAGACTGCGAAAGATATTATCTAAATTAGTACTGCGGGAGAGATTAACGTTATCAGTCTATCATAGCGAATGTATGCAAATGAAACTAAATCTCAAATATCTCCGGAAAACGAAGGGGTTCTATGGAGATTTTTGCATCAGAGGGTCCGTTACTATGTTTTGTTTTGAATATGTGCCGTAATTTGGTCTGACCTATAGGCCTAGAACCTAGCGAGAAAATTGAACGTTTTTGTCGGGTACTTCGGTGCTCGTAGACACGAAAAAGTGAACACGCAATCGCCACGGGCCGCATTCCTTTATCCCACAATGGCTTTCGGTATTATTCCAGTCTTCAAACGCTGGTTTCAATTTACGCCAACTTTTTTTTCAATTTTAGAAACAGGATTACGTACTTACCGGACCGCCGTAGTACACAGGGGCGCCCCATACCATTTTTAATGGGGTGTTGATGAGTCTGTGAGGCTGGACGACCACGGCGCCCGACCCCTGTTCAGTCATTCTGCTCTG
>JAMKCH010010762.1:0-28136 GCA_023653785.1 Ophioderma brevispina
AATAAAAATCCCCTAAAATCAATTCAATTCAATTCAATAAGTTTTCTATTAGCATCTTCATTTAGTTAATACAGTACTAATATAAAATTTCATTACCGAAATATAAAAGATAAATGGTGGGTTTTTAACTGAATTTAGTAAAGAAATAATGCAAATGCAGATAGGTCATAAATATGTCGATGGACTGGTAATCATGGCCCCACCTTTCACTATACAGATTTGACATTTAATGTTGGATTACTAGACAGGATGGACAAGATTAGACAAGACAAGACACACAAAACAGACAAGACAAACACACAAAACGGACAATCACAATGACTAGGACATTGACAATTATTTTAACACTATTAGGGGCAAAAGAAGCAATTGATCAAAGTGAGCCAAACAAGAAATGATGAATGCACAGGATGTGAAGGTTATTGAATTAACGAGTGAACAACTAGAAATTGAAAGGATAAAGGTTTTTATAACAAATATAACTAATTTGAATATTTTATAATCAATTCATGTTTAGGTTAAGTTTTTTAAAGCACTAGTGGGTTTTTGACTTATGATGCTGTCCCAAGTGCATTCCTATTTTAGGCCATTGGTATTTAACTGAGTATTTAATTAGATTGGATGAGGGTTTTAGTTGTGATGTATTTGCCATGCATTTCCTAGTGTGGTATCCTATGTATGTCACTGTGTTTGGAGAATAGTTTGAAAATGAGTTTTGGAAAGGGTTGTTTGAGTTGTAGCGACACATGAAAACTGCTGTTTGTAGTTTGTCTAAATCAAAAATGTTGAGTGGTTTTAACTTGTGAAAACATTGGTTTAGTGTTGAGAATGTGTATTCGTTGTTATTTAGATGCGCATGGCTCGTTTTGGATTTGAATATATTGTCCATTTACCTGAATTTGGAGAAGTCCATGGACAGTGTCATCCAGTGTTTTATGTCAGTAATGGCCCAAGCTATTTTACTGTAAGAATATGGTACGCAGTATTAAGTGTTGTATATTGGAGACATAAAATGTGTTTTGGAAGGGTGTTGCGGAATTTTCTAAGGAGGCCGTGTTTCGTCGATATTTGATTTGTAATTTTTGAAATGTGGATATTTCCCAGGAAATATTTTGATCAATTATTACCCTAGAAATTTTGTATGAATCTATCAGTGGTGAATGGAATGTGTTGTCAATCATTATTTTTTGTTTGGCGGTTTGTCCATGTTTTTCTTTGTAAAGTGAATATAGTTAGTTTTGGAGACATTAAGCGAAAGTTGTTGGCTTTAAAACCAGTTTTTGATACATTAATTAACTCTTTGTTAAATTGATTGTTTTTTTTTGTTTGGAAGGGGGGGTTTTTGTTGCTAAGAGTGTTTTGGTGTGATAAAAATATATTGTGTCATCGCAAATAATACAAAAGAGAAATGTTTTTTGGAAGAGGAGAATGTCATTAACATATAATAATAATAATTAAGATAACAATCTTGATATAGTCGCCTAATGCAGAGGCTTCTAGGCGCTTCACATAGAAGTGAGCAATATACAAAATATCAAATACGACAAATACAAAATAATACAATTCTAATGTTAAAGACAACAATTGAGATACATCAATTATACACAATTTCAAAAAACTTTAAATTTAATGGAAATTCAAGCATATATATATTGTGACAGATAGAAGAGAAAGACAACCCATTGCCTCCCTACTAAGAACATATGGGGATACACCTGAATCGTCAGCTTTGAGGACTGTGGTGTATGTACCCCACAGCGACGTCGGTTAAGTCTTGATCTTTCCTGTATTCAGTTGCCTCTAACCCTACCTAACCTGATGAAACCAAACTATCCTAGGCACCGATTGGATGAAGGTCGAGATAAAAAAAGAAAGGAAAAAAATCACAGAATTATAATTATGATGGAACTTCATCAGAAACAGGATACGTATCAGGACCAAAATGTTGTGTAAATAGGTATGTCTTCAGACGTGACTTGAAAATAGTGTCTTCCCCCTCGTCACATTTCCCCTTCCCTCTTTTTTTTTTTTTTTTTTAACTGTGATTTTTTAAATTGGGGCGCTCTTCCATAAATGTGCTGCTGCGTAAGCAAAAGATCCTCACCATAGAACTTGTTTGATGGAGTTGGAGATTACTCAGCTGGGAGCCAAGACGATGCTCTCAAGGTTCTCGGTGGTGAATACAGCTGGGATGAGCTCAGAGATTATAGCCATGTGACATGCTTGGATGGCCTTATAGGTGAGAAGTAGAATCTTAAAAATGCCCTATGTTAATTGGAAGGCAATGTAGTTGGTAGAGAGCTGGTAGAGAGCTGGTTGTGTGGGAAATGGTCTAGTCGACGGATTAAGGACAAGACGGGGCAATGGCATTTTGAACTCGCTGTACCTTGGTCAATTTCTTTCTGGAAGGCCATTAAAGCAAGGAATTGCAAGAATACAGCCTAGATGTACCAAAGGCGTGGACCAATCATCTGATGGTAGATTTTTCATCAAAGGTACTGTCGAAACTGCCCTAATTTCTCCTATTGAGAGCCAAGAGCTTGATAGCTGTAACATGATTGATCCATCTTAGTGATGAGGCTAAGATGACATCCAGGTTTTCCCTGTGCTTCAGCTGACGGATGTATAACAGAATTGCCAATGATCAGAGATGGCCTGAGAGTTGCTAGCCGATCTGCTAAATGGAGAGCGAAAGGACAACATCTCCGTCTTCTGGGTCATTTAATTATGCAGCTTGTGCAGATTTACACCAGGAATCTGATGTTGCAATGATGTTTCAATATTTTTATGGCTGCTTCTCGATCCCGAGGGTGGAAAGTCAGGTAGGAGTGGGTGTCATCAGCATAAACAAAAATTGAATCCGTGGGCAGTGATGATATCTGTAGTGGGGCAAATGAACCAGATGACGTCCATCGGGTCAAGTAACCGAGCCCTGTGGGACTCCCATCTACCGCCACAGTACTGACGAAAGCACCTCTGACGATATAGATTGCGTTAGGCCATCAGGGTTGAAGAGAACCAACCTTCATGCTTTTCCAGTAATCCATACAGTTTTCAGTTAGACGGGCTAGGAGTGTTTGTGGTCTATGGTGTGGAAGGTGGCACTGAAGTTCAATAACACTAGTACAGCCTCTTTGTGTTTGCAAGCGCAGTCAAGATGTTCATTCTGCACCCGTAACAGAGCAGTCTCCGTACTGTGATATTGCCGGTATGCCGACTGCATCGGAGCAGGGAGATCATAGAGATGAGGTAAGTATGCAACTGATTCACTGCTACTCTTTAAATCACCTTTCCAAAAAAAATGGCAGATTAGAATAAAAAGGGCGATATTTGAGAGGATGTTGGGTCCAAGCCAGATTTCTTCAACAGCGGGACGACAGATGGCATGCTTGAGAGCGTGGGGAAATACGCCCGAAGACAAAGAAGAGTTGGCAATCCTTGTTATGACTGCTAACAGATCATCTAGACATCGTTTTTAAGAGACAAGCGGGTAAAGGATTAAGGGGCAGGACTTGATCGATGCTGATTTGATGGATTTCAAGCACTCCTCTTCAGACACGGTAGAAAAGTACAGTGATGAAGGTGCTTTGGGCATGACTCTGGTCGTTGCCACGGACATTAGAGGCAGTAGTAGTAGTCAGGTAGACTGTTAGCGGCAGTTCTTGATTTTAGCTTGTAGAAAAATTCTGCAAAATTGTCCACAAGGGCCCCCAAGATCTTTTGGACATTCATGGGCAGGTTAGCGGTTGTTCCAATCTGGGAGAAGTGAACTTACTGACTACACGGAAAAAGTCCTTGATCAAATGTAGTATCTGGTGGTTATGATAATCAGTCTTGGCGTTAGAAGAAGAGAGTGTATTTAGAGCACTGATCTTTTCTTTGTAAGCCTCTTTGCATACTGTGAGACACAAGTATTAAAACTCTGCGCTCCAGCCGACGCCGGTCCTTCTCTCATGCACGAAGAACATCGGTGTACCAAGGTGCAGGAGGACGCAGAACTACAGAGCGATTTACGAGTGGAAGGAGGCATGTTCATCAAGTGTCGTAGATAAGATGTATTATATTCATAACTCAGAGAATCCACAATCGCGTCTGAAGGCAAACAAACAAATGCAAGTGCGTTTATCAGAGCGAAAGATGTCTCTTTTGATGTGTCGAATTTTCCGAGTCTGCAATGGTTTTAATGCACGGTTAAGGTCGGTTGATTTTGATGAAGCACTTACAGCGTTGTGGTCAGACGGAAGTGACTATGAGTTGAAATATGGCGCACAAAATTGTCTTGGTTCCAAGTATTAGTAGATGCCAAGAGTGTGGTCCGATGTGAGTGGGCCAAACAACTCGTGGTTCAAGTCAGCAGATCTAGGAATATTGAGGAAAGGATTGAGCTCACTGGTCATCAGCCAACGTCAACATTACATTTAAGTCTCCAGTTAGGAGCAAATGGCCATTACCCACTGGCAAAAGTACCAAGAAGAGAGGAGAATTAATCTAGAACCATTGTTGAGGTGAATTTATTTTTCTTGTCAGATTGAGTTTGTAGATTAGAATGAGTTGGAAGGAGGTTAGTTAGAAGGTGATGATATTGTGACATTCATATATCCATGGAATTAACTCGCAGGGTCTCGGTTTATCCTTACATGGAGACCCTCCCAAAAAGAGAATGCCTGTGCTGTACCTCCGCCAGCTTCTATGGTGATGGCGGCGAGAATGATGAAGCTTATAAGTAGGTAAAGTATTCTGGAAGATCAGCAATGGCTACATCCTCTCTGCTATCCGGTCAGCCAAAGAGTCGGTGATGGCAAAGCTATCCACAAACTGATTGTGATGACGAAGTTCCACACCAATGCAGTGGATTTGTTTTTTTGCCTTGATAGACCCTGGCATTCCAGGTAGCAAAACGTACTCATTTTGGTTAGATTGTTAACTATTTGTTAACTTCAAATTAAGTTAACTTTTATTATTGTGTTACCCTGATTAGACACTGTTGATTTTTGAGGCAAGTCCTCGTCGCAAGTCCTACGTTTTTGGTGATTGCCCACCACCTTCCCGGAACTGAAAGAAACCCATGGTAGCAAATTGATTAGTATCCAACAAAGAATAAAAATATTACAAGAATTTCCACAAGCAATTTAGTGAATTTCTACTATGGATGCCACAACAGATGTGCAGTGGCTGCAGTTCGCTGATCAGCGCACACAAATTACTTAAATTGAAATTTACAAACAAAATTGTGCACAATTTAGTTCACCACGGCAATGGTTATTCCAGGGGTAGGTGAGATATCAGCTGACACAGGGAATTGGTCCACCCTGCCAAGGAAGGGTTGTGAGTCAGTTCAGATAATCTGGCACAGATGGTATACGGCTGATTGAGTTAAAAAATAGACAATTAAATCTTACACAACTTATTCAAATTACTAAAACATATTTAAAATACTAATAAAACAATCAGCAATGATGATGGAAAAGTACCCAAGCACAACAAAACCAACTCCCCAATAGTTTCATATAGTAGAAAAAGTAGGGGGACCCATATTGACCCTTGAGGGACACCGCAGGAAACTGGGGAGGGAAAAAAAAAGATTAGAAGAGTATTGAACCAAACGAGGTGAATTGGTGTTTGTTGGATAAATTAGCTGGAGAGTAGGCTAAGGGACCCACCACGGTATACCGGTATGGTGAAAGTTTGGCAGTAGAAATAATCATGATTGATGTTGTCGAAGGCTTTGGATAAATCGAAGGAAGTACCAATAGTGTGATAATTGGCAGCGAGAGAAGAGGAGATGTTATTGTAGTGTAGATATCCAGAGAGCAAGGTAAGTGGAGTGTATTTGCGAAAGCCGTATTGGTTATCTGAGGATGTGGAAGTGGGGGTGAGGAAATTGTCAAGCCTGTTATAGATAGGCGGTTCAAGGATTTGGAAAAAACATGGAAGAAGAGATAAGGGCGGTAGTTGGAGAAGACATGGGACGTATTTCTTGAATACCGGAATGACATCGCAACTTGAGAGCCGAGGGAAAGCTAACACTGATAAGGAAAGTGGAAGATGTTAGGTTAAAGAGGTTTGAGATAAAGGATGACACGCTTTACGTCGAGGGGCTAACATCATTCAGAGCCAGGCGCTTTTGCCATTCTGAATTCTTGACAATGTCAAGAATCTCCTTTTAATCGATAGGATTCAAGAAATGGAGTTGGGATAGGATCATCAAGAAAATCGAAATTAAAGATTAAAGAAGACGATGGATCTTAGATAGAGGCAAGTTGGACATCTTGGCGAAGAAAGAAAGAGTTGACTTATATTAGAGATGAGTACTGGGTCTGAAATCTGGTTAGAACCATCTAGAAAATAGGGAAGAGCTTTAGGTCTGGAATTTTTGCAGATGACATGTTATTGATTTGACCATTGTTGTTTTATGTGTATTTGTAGGATATAAATTTATTAAAGTAATATTCTTTACGTGAAGTCTTGATTAGGCTAGTTAATTTATTTCTATATTTAAACATAATTATGTTATTTATGTCAGTGGGATGTTTTATGAATTTGATGTACAATTTGTTTCTTCCTAGTTTTAAAATTGATTTGATTTTAATTTTGTATTTGGTTTTTGTTTGTTTTAGGTTGTTTTTTTGTTTTATTAATATTAATTTTGGGGGAAAATGCTTATCATAAAGGTCCGTGAATTTCTTATGAAAATATCATAATGATTTATTATCAGCAGAAAGAATATCTAATACATCATCCCATTAGTTTGGATTAATCATATTGAATGAATTAATCGTAGCGTTAGTTATTTTTCTTTTGGGTAACATTTGTTTTAGAATTTTTATTGAGTTGTTTTTATTATCTATGTCACTGTTTATAATATGAAATACAGTGCTATTGAACTGTCCCAGTTACCCAGATTTATATTCCCACATTGGGGGTAAGTGGGACACGTACTTTGGGTAATTTATGCAATTAGGGAGTAAGGCTACACGAAAAAATATATATTCACTGCTTTTAATAATTGAACAGTGTTTTCAGAATACTAATGATATTATATTTTTGCGCTCATAAGTTTCAGCGCGTACTAGAATCACTTGCCGCGAATTGCTATTTACCAATTTTTTGTCTTCTTAAAATTATATTGTCAGAATATTGTATTTTTATCATATAATTTGTGTATTATAGACACAAGGTTCTTTAGAATTTTTTTTTCTCAAAAAATACACAAAAATAAAAATAGTACCAGCTAATAGTCATGTCCCACTTACCCTAAGTGAACTTAATGTGGGGTAAGTGGGGCAGCAGCATAATTAATTAGCTCATTTGCATATTAATTGGCAGAATTTTATAATTTTTTGCAACTTGCTTGATAAAAACATTAATTTATCATAGATTAAATGTATAGACTTAAACTTTTCTCTACTTTTCAGTAAAAATATTTGCATTTTAGCAATTAACACCCTTAATTAAGAATAATTCGCAGATTTTGGCACTAAATTGCGGTCAGTGTGACCTTTGACCTTTTTAAACACTTTCAAGATAGAATAAATCCATTCTTGAGTTTGAATGTAAAGCATAAACATGTTTACGTAGATTTTGTTGGACACCCCTGTGTCATGTTGCCAAATTTTATTCTTGATTGAGGGAATTATGTAGTTTTGTGTCCCACTTACCCCAGTGTCCCACTTACCCCAGTGTCCCACTTACCCCATTTTACCCTACTATTTTTTATTGCTTTTCTTTCGTGCTCAGACCAATTTTGAACTCACCCTCCCCCACCTCAAATCATCACATGATATTCATTCATTCGCAGCTTCCGAGACATTCTCGGTCTTGTTTTTTTGTCTAACAGGCCCCGGCCATCTCTCGGCGGCCCTGATTAGTGTATGTATATATGTGTAGTGGTGGCAATGACGGTGAAGACTTCAGAGTATAAAGAGCATGACAAATAAAATACTTCTACAGACCTTTATCAATAAACTAATCGAACAATTAGTTAATTATGGTCCAGTCAAGACAATTCAATTCAGGAGACCAATATCATGTAATTGAAAAGAGCACAAGATATGACGGAGAGATTAATGTAACATCACATTGGGATTGTTTTGAGAGTTCCTGGGCCATAAGACTTGCATGTGGTACTGATTTTGTTGAAGTTGTTAAAATACTTTTTCTTCGAGGGGATTTCGTTACAGGAACATTCTTCCTTCCCAGAGCTTCGTACGTTAAGATTAATAGTTCAATCCAAATGGTTTGTAACACAATATAGCTATAGAGTGTCAGCCTGGGGACAGCCCTTACCCTTGTATTATGGGTACAGTGTACCTTTCTTTTCCTAAGGAATCACACACTCAAAGAAGTTGCTGCCGGCCCAACACTTAATTTACTTTTTCCACGGCCCTCCTGAAAAACAGTTGAAATTACTTCATAGGCTTATAAATTACCCATATAAAGTCTTTTGTCTTTTTCCTATTATCTTTATTTTTCTTTTTTTGTTTTTCTTCCCTTCTCTTTTACTTGACCGGCCCAAAGTGGCCCAATTCCAAGCGGCCTATGTGGAAAATTCCACTGCAGGTCTATGGTCAGTCCGCCTATGCCCCCCCTAGGCATTTGTACACATTTTCACCCGCCTGATATAGCTATGCGCCGCCACAGACTGAGTGCTGTGACAGCACGCGTACAAGCGGCGAGTTGCTGCAATAGAGGAGGAGCTCGGACCCAGGTCAAACATCATCGTTTACCCCTCACTACAGTAAAGGTTTGACACCTCTGGTAGTTAGTATGGACCCTCTACATCAATGCTAGGTAGCTAGTGCTCTCAAATTGTGGTATCACTTTTTCAATAGGGGCCAATTTATGGTTACCCAGGGGTCAAACTTTTAAAATGCTCCAATCATGTTGAAATGTATGCCATATTGTCCGTCTAGTGATAAGGATTCCAAAAATGTATAGTTTGTACCATCTATGACCATCGGTTTGGGAGTTATAGGGTAAAAATGGCTGAAATGTTAAAAAAAGGTCAATTTCTATTTGTACAGGGGTCAAAATCAGAAGTTGCTCCAATTTGGGTAAAAAATTAAAGAAATTGTTCATCTAGCTTAATGTGTCAAAATAAGGAATAGTTTGTACCATCTGCAATGCATAGTTACCATGTTATGCGACAAAATAGGTCATAGGGCAACATAATCCAATTCGTGTTGACCTTCTTTGACCCTTATCTCCGTAAGTAAACATTTAACATAATCAAAACTATACTTTTTAGGAGTCCTCTTACCTCGGGCAATAATTTGCAAGTATTTAAAATATAATCAGATTAACTTTTAATGTTGACCCCCTGTACAAATTGAGATTGACCTTTTTTACCATTTTTGTCATGTTTACCCTATAACTCCAAAACCAATAGTCGTAGGTGGTACAAACTATACATTTTTGGAATCCTTATGATTAGATGAACAATATGGCATACATTTCAACAGGATTGGGGAATTTTAAAAATTTGACCCCTGTGTAAACTTAAATTGTCCCCTATTGAAAAAGTGATACCACAATTTGAGAGTACTACCTACCTAGCATTGATGTTTTTTTTTTTTTTTTTTTTTTCGGCGTCAGTGGGAATTATGTTACCAACCAAATATTGTTCCTGGACCTTCAATTAGTGGATTCCTGAAGAGTTTAGCTCTGGACATATAATGCATACAAAACCACCATGAGCTACTAGAGTAGGATATAATATGCAATGTTCGTTTCTCGTGCTCTCGCGCTTCGCCGCAATTTTTATAAAAAGTAGTGCCCCGATTTTTTTTTGTCTAACAGGCCCCGGCCATCTCTCGGCGGCCCTGATTAGTGTATGTATATATGTGTAGTGGTGGCAATGACGGTGAAGACTTTTACCCTATAACTCCCAAACCGATGGTCATAGATGGTACAAACTATACATTTTTGGAATCCTTATCACTAGACGGACAATATGGCATACATTTCAACAGGATTGGGGAATTTTAAAAATTTGACCCCTGTGTAAACTTAAATTGTCCCCTATTGAAAAAGTGATACCACAATTTGAGAGTACTACCTACCTAGCATTGATGCATAGGGTCCAGAGAGGGAGAGAGAGAGAAAGAGTGAGAGAGAGAGAAGAGAGAGAGAGAGATTAGAAGACGGTATGTTGAGAGAGAAGCCTCGGGTGATGAGGTATTATAAGAAAAAATAGAACAAAACATTAGGTCTAAGCCTTAAGAAATCGGAATTTGTCGGTGGAATCCTGACGCTTTATAGGTAGAAATGGGAATACGGGTATACTGGAGTTAAACGTTTGAGGACGAGTATAATAAGAAAAAGGAAACACCTACTGGAACACAGGGAAGGAGGGGTTATTAAAAAAATGGGAGAAAATTGTGTTGAGAATATAGGATTCAAACTTTTCGAGGATAGCAAAATACCAAACTACGTTAAAGGTGCAACGAGAAAATTTGAGGCACCCAAATCTTGTGTCATAATAGTAATTTCCTATAGGTTAAACCACTCAATAGAATTTCTTACCTTGTATTTAACTACAAAATGTCTTTAAAGAGAGAAAAGGGTGATTTTTGATTTGCTAATATTTCAAATATAAAACATAGGCTGCTCCTATACGAGATGAGAAATTTCAATTTTTTTGTACCAAAAGAAACATTTCTTCTAGCTTAATCAATTAATGGGGATATTTTGATGGAAAGATTACATCGCGGGACAAAAATCGTTAATTTCGATTTTTAGGGGCACCTAATATGTGAAATCAAAAATATCACACATCTTTTTTTTAGTTATAGCATATGTACACCGTGTTATGTAATAATTTCGTGGTGTTTGTTAATGCCAATAAAACCGGGACGCGTAATGTAATAAATTTTGACGCGTTCTGTAATAAAACGCGTAATGTAATAAAAAAATTGAAGCGTAATGTAATAAAAAAAATGACGCGTAATGTAATAAAAAATTTTCGTGCAATGTAATAAAAAAAATGACGCGTAATGAAATAAAATAACGCGTTATGTAATAACATGGCATTTTGTATGTATTAGTTGATTAGCAGGGCCTAGTGACTCTTGAGACGTTTGCGACTTTGGGGTCTATTTGTGGTGAGGGTGTGTGCGCGCGTGTGTCCGTCGGTCTTGCACGCGCATGTGTGTGAGTCCGTCGGTTCGTTCCGTTGTCTGTCCGTTCAGTATTGATTCGGAAAAAATTTTCTTGACCTTAATCTTGGATGGATGTCTTGGCTCTGTGTTATAACTTAGGTACATTTTTGGTTTACTAAGGAATCACCCGCCACTGAAGCAGTTGAGGTGCCTTAATCCTATCAACCTTGAAAACGTTTGATTTTTAGAATGTTAACTAAGGATTGGCTCTGTCTGGGGGACCCCCACGGCCTACCCCATGGGTTTGGGAGGGAAAAGGGACACGGGTACAACATAAACTAGCCCGCACGAATTGGCTTAAAACTGGCAAAGTGTCTTTTTTCCACAGTCTTTGTCTTGGCCTTATAGCTAAGGTCTGAAAAAACATATCGCACGATATCTTAACCTATCTTATAAATATTAACTGTTCCAAGCGGTTGTTTCCCCTTGGTGTTGGCAATGGTTGGGGGATGGCATGGCGCCCATATGTACCGCTGGTATTATGGTTAGGGCCTAAGCAGTGACGTACAACCGGTGGGTGGAGTGGAGGCAGGTGGGGAAAGTGGCTTCGAAATAGGGAAACATAACAAGGGGGCGCGAGCTCCCCTGCCCCAATTGACCTGACCGTTTGTACAGTGTCTATGGAGAAGGACCCCAAAATTCACCCCCTCAGAAAATGCATGGACACCTTCTGACCCCCCCCCCCATGCAAGTCTGGTTACGCCACTGGTTTGTATACGCATATTCAACAAAGTCGGCTATTTGAGTAATTAAAAAAGGTGGACACTAGGCCGAACCGAAAGGCCCACACTGTACACAATGTGCAAAAGGTTTGCAAAGCGGACCTACTATAATTTTCGGAGGAAAACGAGGACCTTATTTAATTTTCGGGACTATAGCGGGTCCTATTTAATTTTCGGATACAAATTGCGGTAATATAATAAATATTATTGCATTAAGCGGCAATTTATACCTTACCCGTTTTATTACATTACACGGCAGAAATTATTACATTACGCGTCGATTACTACATTACACGAAAGAAATAACACAATTTATTGATTAAAAAAAAAAAAAAAAAAAAAAAAAAAAAAAAAAAAAAGCGTAATGTAATAAAATTTGCGTGTGTGTGTGTTAATAAAACGGTTTGTAATAAAAATTGCTGCGTAATGTAATAAATATTATTACATTAGCGGGCAATTTATTACATTACCCGTTTTTTTTTTTAATTTTATTACATTACTCGTCGATTATTACATTACAAGAAAACTGACATAAGACAATCTATTCGCGAAAAAAAAGTGACGGTAATGTATAAATTTACCGTGGTGTGTCAAAAAAAAAGTAATTGTAATAAAATTGGCCACATATGTAATTAATATTATTACATTATGCGGCAATTTATTACATTACGCCAGTATACCAAAATATAATGAGTGTTTTGTAAGCCGTTTTATAGTTTGTTCTAAATTCTCTATTCTATACATATTTAACTGATTAAATGAAAGAAAGGTTTAATGGGGACTCGAACCAGCAACCTTTCTCTCTGCAAGTCTTAATGAAATACCCATTGCTTTACAACGATTTGGCAGAAAGGCGTGTTTTGTTTACTTGAATCCCTTTACCTATTCATACTAGCACTGCTTACTACAATCAGGACCGTAGCCAGGGGGTTGCGACGCACCCCCCCCCCAAATGGCAAAGGTCCGTTTTTTCATTTATAATGCCTGAGGTCGTGCTTTTCATGTTGAAGTTTGCTGCTGTCTAATCTAAAAGCTGTGGTTTTAAGGGTTGTGCTGCATGATATATGAATGAATAACCAGTACGCATTATTACTATTATTATATCTGTTGTGTGTCAACGCCGATGTCCATTTCTTCCCAACCCCTCCCCCCGTCCCCCCACCCGCTCTAGATTTTGCAGACGACGGTTAAAAAAAATTGGGCATAAGGCGGAGAGCAACGAGCCCAAGCAGAAATGTGCCCGCGGAAAGGTCCATTCTGGCAAAATCCGCACCTCCCAAATAAATTCCTGGCTCCGGGCATGAATACAAATGTTATAATTATGATAGCAATCACCGACCAGGAACGTTGCCGGGACTACGAGGGTATTTCGTGAGGTGGTTATGCTAAGAAAAAATAACGCGTGCGTGAGTGCAGCCCCCGAGGGGGCACTCACATATAAATGGATATGGGTGCAAGCTGGCGCTTCAAAACATAGGGGCATTCGGCGACAGAGGATGTGCAAACCAACCAAATGGGGTCTTTGGGTGAGAGGCAGCCAATTTGTCAAAAAAACAAGTGCTTTCGGGGGGGAAAATGTGCTAAATAAAAAAAAATCTTGGGTGAAATTTGGCAAATTTCTAAAAAAATACCGGATCTTTGGGTGAAGTGGTATTTTTTTTTAAAATTGGGGGGTCTCTGTGGGTTACAGTTCAGAATATGGGGTCTTTGGATGACAACTATGCTGAAAATAGGGGTCTTTAACAGCCTTACATACGCGTCCACCTGCGCCCAAGTGGATGTGCCCCGGTCCTCGCCTCACTGATGTATCCATATTGCAAGCATAGTGTCTTCAAAAGTAGATAACACGATTCGTGTTCATATATAAGCCAAACATATTATCAATATAATGAACAACTTAATGCAATGACCCAAAATGAGAAGAAAATTATCATTTTTCGGGCAATTTTGGCGGTATTTCCTTTTTTGCCATGCCACCCCACCTTACAACTAATCTAACCTGATTTTAGGGACATGTACATCTCTTAAAGAATTGTGCGTCCCAAAAATCAAATGTGGGCCAATTGGACCCGTTTGGAGGCAATCTTGGATCTAAAAGAGATCACTCATAACTGTGGTTCGATTTTAATGTGAATGTATTTCAACTGATTCGTCTCATCATGGGAATCAGAGATATTTACCGAGATGTGGGGTGAAAAAGTGAAATGTACCATGGAGCACCATAAAATTCTCAAATATACACCATATGGCGTGTCAAAAATTCAGGTTTATCCGCTGGAAATTAGGGGCAAAATAGTGTTTTTCAAATGCATCAACACGTTTCACCAGCCTGCTTTTAAAATCGTTTTTGATGTTTAAATCTAATCTAGAAGGCCAAATTTCCATTTTTTTTATTTTTTTTATTTGTTCATTTTGTATTTGTGTTGTATTTTGTGGGCAGCAGTAGCTATGACACGTGCTTGCCAAAGGTTATATAGTAAAGGGTACAGTGTGCAATGATGAATGAAATTGCTTCTTTTCAGCACATAAATGGGTTATATTATTATTGTTCTGATTATATAATTTTATTCATGCACCCTTAAGGTACATAAGCAGAAAAATATTGCTGGCAGCAGGGTTTAGTTAAATTATTATTTAAACACACCACTCATTGGAGGGGCAACATGTGGTCCAGGGGATAAAGCGCCCGACCCGCCCCCAAAGGCGGTGAGTTCGAGCCCCAATGAGGCCAAGTGTTTCGCCCTTGAGTAAGGGCGCTTACCACAATTATCTCCCTACCAGGTGTATAAATGGGTACCAGTGTAAAGACAACCTGAGTGTGCCCCATTGAGAGAGGTGCAAAGCTACCATAGCAACATTACGACATAAACCGTGACCTTGTACACGAGGCAGGCGCATGTCGTAACCAGACTGAGCCTCCGGAGGGGCAAGATCAAGGACGTTTCCCCATTTTTTCGGCTCGCTTCGCTGCCGGGTAGACCCATATTTCTTTTCCTGACGGTTCGAAATTTGAAGAGGGGGGGGGGGGGGGGGGGGATCCACTTCGACCATGAGCACACACACAACACACTATTTTTCCTCCTTCCACTTTTCATTATCACTCCTCTTCCCCTTTTCTTATTCTTTTCCCTTCGCATTCAAATTTTTCTTATATCTTTTCCCGTATCGTCACCTGCCCTTTTGCTCTATTTAATTATACTTAATTTACTTCTCTTTATCCCTATTCGTTACCGTTCTTCTACCCTTCTATGTCCCATTTTTTAGCTTCTCCCTCCCCATTTTATTTGTCAGTTCTGCCCCCCCCTGCCCCACCCCCCCCCCCCCCCCCCCGCTGGTTACGCCACTGACACGGCCATTTGGGTACAGTGCTGAAACAAATGATGCATACAGCACTCAATGAGAGGGAATACAATGACAGATGGGTGGATAGGAAACTCAGTCACACGGGCACTGTATTATATGAACGGCATTATTCAATGTTGACGGAAGGTTAACAGACTCGTGTAGTAGAGGAGGTTTTGTAGATCCCCCCTACAGCAACATAGGGTGGAGTCTGGCCAATCGCTTCGAAAGAGATGAGCACTCCGTTCCTGTGTATACAGGTCCGTTACCTTTACCTTACCCATTGGTTGCCGGAGGGGGTAAGGATCCACACTAATTAGCTAATTTTAGTATTTTTTTTATGACAAGAAGCGCATAAGTTAGGCAATTCAAAACGGTTCCAAAATCTTTAAACGAGTGAGAAAACAAATCTAAAACAAATTCTGGGTAGCATAAACCCCCAGGCACTTTATGTGTTATGACAAAATAAACCATGAGTGTTTAAAGCCAGCCAGGAAGAAGTTCACACCTCTCCCACCCTTGACGTCGGGTCAACTCCTAAGTATTGTTCTTAAAAGCAGACATGAGGAGATTTCCCATAATGAATCGCCCCCAATTTTTTTTCGAACCCGGGTTTTTTGCATATTTGGAATGCTTTCCAATGTATAAGATCACACCTGAATTAATAAGCCGATACGTCGTCTTTATGTAATAATATGATGATTTAGTACTTTTCTGTCGTGCACGACAGAAAGTCAAAACACGGTGTTCTATGGGGACAATTACGATAGTCAGGCAGTTCAAAACAATGTTTTCTGTTTTCTTTTGTACTTGTTTTTGTCCAAATAAACCTTCGGAACGTTCTTGGTAGGTGGTCTAACAAATCGATCTGTGCAATTTGAGAGAATTCGTATCCAAAAAAATCTCCTCCTGTCACTTTAAAAAGAACGCTCTTATACCTACACCAAGTAGGAGGCGATGCGAAGGCCAGGAATTCCAATGTGGAGAATAACTCCAGACCAATAAGGCCAGGTAACATAATCCAATTTTGGGCCTTTATGTAAATTTTCGCGCTCCAGCGCTGGGGATTACTTATTCTTCACTAAATTAAAACAATATTATCATTAACCACAAAAGCTGTGTCCCCACTGAAAAGATGGCACTTTATGTTAAGAAAAATGAATAAAATGTCAACTCAATTTATTTTCCTTCCACAATATCAGTGACATGGTTATACACATAACCTCAACATGCTCAAGCGAACAATGGAGCTAATGATATTCAATAATCGGCCGGGAACACACTTCACATTCTTTTACATCATCTGGCTATTGTTAATGTGCACAGCAGTTGAATAGACTTCGAATGATATGTCCTTGCTGCATTGGCAAGTTCTTTCCTCGTTCGCGATAAAATAAATCTGGATGGCTACTGTGTGTTCAATTAACTTGCCCATATGATAATAATTTTTTTCGAAAAGAACATGTAAAGGGACCAACTTCATGAAAGAAAAGCCCCATGGCAGGACTGACCTAATTTGTGCATACCCTCGATCCGCAATTTATTGTCTTTAAAACACTATTTCTATTCAATTTACCAAGAGAGGCAATGGTTATTTGAGCTCCTACATTTTTAAAAAATCATGAGCGAGTGAGTATGTTGCCCTTTAAGTATGAACAGATCTAGAGCTCAATACGGCGAAGGCATAACACCTGATATAGGCTTAAAATCTTTTCAATAGTGTGGGCAGTAACGATGGACCTGCATACCCTGTTGAGAAGAGATCTGAAGTGTGTTTAGGTTGATTTGTTGAATATCATTAGCTCTATTGTTGGCTTGTGTTTACGTGTACATATTGTCAATGACATTCTGGAAGTAATTGAGTTGACATTTTATTCATTTTTCTAATAATGTGACTTTTTTCCATTTGGGGATAAGCTTTTCCTGGTTACATACTATTTTTAATTTTAGTGAAGGAAGTAAGTGAGCCCCAGCCTGGAGCACGAAAAGATCGGTAAATCACGAACGTATCATGGCCTAATTAACGGTCAGCACGGACACCAAAGACGGTAACACACGATATCAACGCCAGCCACTTGCTATTCAATACTATGCCTGTTACCCTAGTCTACCTGAAAGGGGTTGTCTCCTGTGATCTTCTTTACTGAACATCCGATTCCTATACATTAAGCACCACGGATCTTAGAGTTTTTTCCATTGGTAATCAAAATAAGTACCACCATCCCATAATGACCGTCCCTATGATGGCACTAGTTTGCGAGTATGAAAATACTGGATATAGTGTGGAACATTGATATTTCGCCTTTTACTGACTCAAAACATATTATAGCACTTAAACGATCTGAGTATATTAACAATACTCTTCCCTCAAGGTCAGAAACCTGTCATGAAAATCGGATTTCCTAACTTGGTTGGTGAAAAATTACATTTTCCCATACACTGTGTGTCTATGGAACATTGACAGTGTTGCTGACACAAACTTTGTCATTTTGAAGTAATGCTGAGCATGTTGGTACTCATTTTCGAAAGAGAGGACCTAGCTATCCATTGATACCAAAATCAAGTCTGTGATATTCCTGATCGTTTCTAGCATGTTGATACTTCTCTCCCGAAAGGAGGGGTTGCCAGCCCCCCTATCCATCACTTTGGATCATCCTGTACCTTACCTATAATCCCCCGGTGTAGGTAAGTTGTTTTGCATGATAAAGGAAGCGTAAATGGCGAAATTGACAATAATAATATGGTACCCGAAAACGGGGTTTAAGCAAGGCGGAAGTTTATACAGTAAAGTGGAGAGGGTCCCATGGGGACCCGGCATTTTGTTGGGTTCGTGGGCTAAATTATTTTAACCAAATTTGTGAACCTGAAATGTCAGTTGAGCATATTTTGGTAAAAGGCCATGGCGTTTTTATGCTAATTAGCATAAATAAGCACTACGTGTCACTATTTACACTTGTTTTGCCCCTTAAATTTTTTAAATTCGTATTTCAGCAATGTTAATAATGTTGTCCTATTATGAGCCATTTTTTCCATTTTTCGGCGGGGGAAATTTGTGCGCGTTATAAATGGCCGTCCGTTTTTGGACGGCCATTTTGAATCGGTACAATCGAATTTATTTTTTTTTTCAGTTATGTTGTATGGTTGTGTTTAAAATCCACCTGCAAAGTGTTTTCAGAGGGGGTCGAAGGGTACACATGACCCCACTTCCCACCCCACACAACAACGGGAGTGCACAAGACATATACACTTAAGTGTTAACATAGTTCAACAAAACCAGAGTACCTACCGGGGTGCGGTGGAATAAAGTTATCCGGAAAGTGCCTGATCGGGGCGTTTTCGTGCGCACGTGAGTACACCCCTGGATATGCCGGTGGATGAATAGAAATTTTAATTTCCTTGAAAATTATGTGAAATTCGAAAGTATATTGTCATGTTATTACATAACGCGTTAATTTTTATTACATTACGCGTCAATTTGTTTTATTACATTACACGAAAATTTTATTACATTACGCGTCAATGTTTTTTATTACACTACGCGTCAATTTTTGTTACATTACGCGTTTTATTACATAACACGTCAAAATTTATTACATTACGCGTCGGTTATTACATTACACGAAATTTATTACATAACACGGTGTAACACATACACACCATACAACACATGTGTCTTTAATGTACCGATGGATTACTGGCTCACATCAACGAACAGATTAAATCTTATGAATGGCAATCTTCAGGTGAGGCGATGCAAAGATCTTGGCCTCAATCCACGTCACGCAAAAAACATATTGATTTTCCTGGATAAAGCATATACCTCTCAGCATTAAAAGATTCGTCGAAAACTTTAAATGAAGCGACACGAATGAAAACTCACACTAGAATATAAATCAGTGCTTAATACAAACTTATATTTAGGATGTCCAGGCCTATATGAACACGGAGTTCTCTCGGTTCACGTATGTTATGTAATCCCACTATCAGTTTACGTGGATATCTTGAGCTACTAACATTCTTTTGCTGTAATTTATGGCTAAGTAGTCACTGATGTCGCGTTGTTTTTTTTTACTTCATGATTGTTATCGGAAGTAAGATCCCAGTACCCGTAAACATATCATGATGCTTTTGCAGATAATGTTTGTTAAATATATTATTTAGTAGATATGTAGGAGAGCGTGCTAGCGGTGTAGGGTTGACTCATGTGCGCAAATTTAAAACAAAAAATCCCGGGTTCGAATCCCGGTTGGGTCTTAATCTTGCTGGGATTTATTCGGGTACTCAATCTGGATCTGTTCTGTATTACAGTATTGATCAAACACAGAATACCACTCTCCTCTATGGGTCCTGGAATGGGCAACTAATCATGAAAAAATCCCGTCCTTCGGAGTGACGTTCAAGCCGTTAGTCTCTTGTACAGAGAGTCACAACTGTACATTTACATCGCAGCCAGCAGAGTGAACGAATAAGAGTAGGGTGAAAACCCGTGACTGTTCCCAATCCGCCCCAGCCTCTAAAAGCGGGACATGTTACGAGCCGTCCGTATCAGGGATACACCGGTCCCGGATCCACTTTATACTTCAGTTTAATAAATTCTGACACCTCTACAAGTCTTACCAATGACTTGGGGATACGATAAGAAAAGGAAAAATTTTTTTTAGGTAGACTGAACCTCATTGGTTAACAGGGCAATTAATATATTTACGTATTGCACGGTAGGAAATAGCCTAACCACTAATAGATTCCCATACGGCGTGTGATAATTACACCAAATATTAGACCCCTACTTTACATACATTAAAATCAATGTGTGTAATGAGCTTGTGCATCTGTGGAAGAAGGACTGCTATACCAGCCCTCCTCTGAAAGCACAATCCAATGTGGCTAAAATGCAAAACACATTATTTATACAGTAATTTATTCTTGTCCTTCATTATAAATAATTTTTCAAATTCCCCCGGTGACCACTGCCAGGAATTCTTTCAAAGAGGTGAGTTAACGGTTTCCCCAGTCTACAGTAGTCAGGCATACTCTCCAGAATTCAAATGTTATGTGCATCATGAATCATGCACTGCTTGAATCAGGCGGCGAAGGTCATTAATGTTTCGTTACTGAAGTTGGGATTTAAGAGGTTGCGACTTGCGAAAATATACGTGTTAGGCCAATGGCGACATATCCGCTAAAATCGACTCACTTGGCCATATCAATTACATTTTCTCCAACAGACCTCTACACTTTTGGCAATATAGCTAGAAACGCTATTTTGAGAACTTTATCTCATCCAACAAAATGTTGGATGAAGAAAATTTTGTGAAAAAAGCACTTGAAATTTGAATATTTTAGGAATTTTTAGAATTTCAAATTTTGCCGGTGCTTTCATCTCTCTCTTCCGTCAGCAAACCACAAGTATTGTCTGCATGGGAAATTAAGTGCTGAGTGGGTGTTTTGTTACAGAGATGGACTAGTATATTTACTCGTCAACCTTGCCGAGCCCGAGCCGTAGTTGCGATCCTGTATTTGAAGCAGGCTGGGCTAGTCTTGGCATGCACTGATGATTTTGATGATCACGTATGTGTATTGTCTGATTTGTAAACATAGGCTACTTATACTAGATTCCATATACCCATGAATCATGATACATGTGTTTCTGTCAAAATGTCCTATATGCTCAAACATCACTTACTGGGGCTATCTACACTGCGTATCAAGGTGGCCAGTGGCTTGCATGTGTATTACATACATAGGATTATCGTGTTACTACTACTGCAACAGTGCAACATCCCACAGCTATACTCCTGACAGTACACTACCCACCACACCACCCCTGTTCGGTCTTAGTCATTGAGGGTGACGTATACGTAATGACAGGGCTCTGCATTCGCTTTAGCAATTCGATTGTGCTGCCTTTATTACGTGCGTGTGTTGATGGAAAGGCCAGCGCGTGTGTTTCTAGGGTGCAAAAACCTAACGCGCACAGTGACTCACCCCTCAAACTTGAGATCGTAATATAGGGAGTGCAGATAGGAACATGCTTCTATCGCGGTTTCTATTGCTCACACGTGTCACGCCTATAACGCGCGATTCCATTTCGCACTGACGTGCACGCATTTACGCGATAGATTTGATTTGTCGCAACAATCATGCTGTAATGGCATGAAAATGTGTCATCGTCAGACAGTCCAAACGCACGTTCAAAAACAACTGATCTTGGAAGTACCACATACCCCAGCGGGCATAAAAAAAAAAAAAAAAAAAAAAATCGTTTAGAGATCGACCGTCGAAACGACTGTTGGCAACGTCGAAAACAGTCGACGTTTTTTATAATTTTACGTCGAAAATGCAAATTGAGTCGACGTTTTAAGAACGACTTCAAAGAGATTTGCATTTTCGACAATAATAGTGTGTAATAATTTCTAAAACTCTCGACGTCCTTTTCGACGTTTCCATCGTCGATTTGCCCACTGGACATTGATGCGGATCTTGTGCCCCTGTGTAGATTAGCCCCACTGTATGTTTCGTCTTACATTTTCCTATTGTGAACGTGACTCTGGTTGTCCGGACAGCAGTGAGATGATCTGAGAAAAAGCCAAAAATTTTATGATCGCCGTTAAAATATCTAATATACCTTAACGGCGATTGTAAATGCATTTGTATGTTTGGCTATACGTAATTTTCATAAACGGAATAAATTCCAACCCTAATTTTGATGGCCTTCTTTAATACTTTAGAAAAAAAAATACTTTTTCAACATGAAAATAAATTTTTAGTTTTTCTTTCAGGATTTATATTATTGCTCGGGAACATCCACTCAGTGTTTTCTTCTTCGAAGCCCGGTATGACACGATTTGACGCAATCGGTTGCAGATTTGACTCGTGACGCGGGGCGTGACTCACTACGATGTGGAGTTTAGAACAGAAGGACTCCGTCCGGACTGAAGTGGCTAGGTCCGAGTCACTCAGACTTGGATTCATGCTCGGTGGACTCGGACTCGGGTCCCATGGACTCGAACCTCAGGGCCCATGGCCATGGACCCGGATTCGCCGCAGACTCAGACCTGCAGGACTCTGACTCAATTGAAACCCAGTGGACTCTGACATTCAACAACTCCAACACCTCCTACTCCTTACTAGTATTTTGAATATCATCAGATACCCATAGCGGGTTTTGCATAAGTGGTGCTGCAAAAACTTCATCAATCTTTTTTTAAAGACGACATGAAGGATTGCTACATCAGTAAACGAATCTTCCACGGTGGTGCGTAGGCTACCTGGTACATGATCCGCAGCTATAAATAGCAGTGACCCTACGATTGAACGTGGGGTCAAGCGAGCCTCGTTTCAAATGGATCCCGTTTGTTACAGTTAATCATACAAACAAAAATACTTACCTGGGTTGATTTCTTCACTCCAACGGATTTTGAGTGGAAAAAATTATATTAAACATATTTTTTCGACTTTAGAATGTCAAGTTTTAGTGATTACGTGCTAAACCTATGGGAATCGGCGAAAACGACGCTATCTTGGCCGCCCCCCCCCCCCCCCCCCCCCCCCTTGTCTAGGACTGCCTATTTTGGGCATTGGAATGCCGCTTTTGATTTTGTACTTTTTGTCGGAAAACGCATTTTAAAAGGTTTTTGTTCCGAAAGGTTTATGTTCCGAAGAAAGTTTAATCCGAAGAGTCGTTTGTCGAAAAGAAAAAGATTATAGTCGTTTGTCCGAATTTCGGACTAACGCCCCTTCGACCAATGTTCCTATTCTAATTTTGAGACTATATTATGAGATGAGAGTATTTGTGTTTTATAACTCTATCAAAAGAATGAAATAACTTGCAGCTTACCATAATAGTTCAGTGAAGAGAGCAGTTCGTCACAAATCGTCACTCGTTAAAGGGACTTAATTTGAACGGTGGATTATAGGATATTAAAACTACTAAACGACTGTAGATAAAGTTAGGAGATATACTATTCGCGAAATACTTAAGAAATAAAGGGTAAAGATGTTCATGTTTATGGGAGAATAATGTGTCCGAGGCAGTAAAAACATGATAGGGCGAGGCGAGCCGAGACCCATTATTCAATGTTTTACTGCGAGGAACATTATTGTAGACATATAACATGACAATAGCACCCTGATTCTATTTATACATAAGAAATAAAATAATACCAGAAAAACTGGCCATTTCTTACTAAAAAACGTAATAGTTGTTTACGTCTTTAGAGCGCGCGGCTTGTCTTCCCCCCCCGGCGTAAATGTAATGACCAATAGAAGCGCGTGTGACGCATTCCATGACCTAGTGATACGGTGGCCCACTAGGCCGAACTGTGAATGTGCACGCCTCTTGCGCATACTTAGGCACCTTATTTAGTATGTCGTTTAATTCCGTCGAATACACTATTATTGACAGATTATAACTTGTCCGGCATTCCGCAGGACCACAAAATCCCAATCTACATTAAGATTTGCGCGATTTTTGTTACCGAATTGTGGCCAGTAGAGGTAATTTTTTCGGAATAGAAAAAATAACATTATATTTCTTTGTTCTGCTTATTTACCAGATTTCTAACCAGGACATTCAGGATAACCAATTTTCTCACAAAACAAAGAAGAATCAACAATATATAAGAAAGCTAATACTCCTTTCGTTGACTTCCATTTCAATAAATTAATGTAGTAAACATGTCACTTTGATAGAAAGTGTTCCCAAAAGTTTCAAATAATGTTTTTTTTTAAATTTAAAGAATGAATGCAATATTAGATTTATGCATTTTTGTGCGGAGGGGGATTGTTTCAAACTAAGTGTATGTGAAGTTTGTAGTTTCTTAATTTGCTGAGGATAATATTCGATTTTACGACAATCGAAGAAAATCACGATTTATACAAATTGGAGAAAATAACGCTGTTTCTAATGTGGTATGAAAAAGGGCGAAAAAAAAAAAAGCATATCGGGTCACAAAACCTGCAAAGGGAATTGAACTATGTGCAGGGGAAAGCAAAGCAGATCAGGTCACTTTAACCGTATACATGGAATCTAATTATATTCCCCAACCACCCATATTGTCTTTGCAAAATACAAAAGATTCGCCAAATCTAATTATTTTGGTTGTCGTCAAAATGTATCCTGTGGACATAAAAAGAATCGAAGCGATGGATCTCACCGTCGCTTTTTCACAGAAGGTTATTTTGGGTTTAAAATACTTATACTTCATACTGGGCATTGAGGTAGTAGAAAAAACCAACTTCAATAAAAATCTATGTTTTTATAGAAAAAATATAGAAAAAAAAAGTGATTTATCAGGCCCAGAGTGTAGGGAGATTGTTACGATGTCTCGGGGACTTTAGGCAGAAAAATACCCTTTATACACAAACCAAATGAGCCCGGTGCACAAATGATCTGTGTTCCAAAACACATTACAATTCAATAATGATACACTCCATCTTAAGTTCAACAGTCTTACAGTTCACTTTATGTGAAGACTTATTAATAGTCCAAAGTTCAAAGAGAGATGATATGTCCCTCACAGCGAAGACTCCAAAATATAGCATGCAAAGCTAAATCATGATATATAATCTTCTTCATCAAAATGTCTTTCTTGGAGCAGTCCTGAAGATACATTTGTCCAGTAGTTCAAGGCAGTTCCATCGTACCCTCGCCGACCATATCTTTGTCAGTCCAGGACATAATCCCACGATTCTTTCTGTCGCAAATGTCCACTTTAGGACACAATTTGGAATCCTAGCAGCTATCACTCGCAAATTCAAAGACGACAGTAAGACTACTTATAGGCTTTTCGCTCACAGTTGGCATATAATAAATCTTGACACCACACAACTACCGGATCAAATCATGTCAGAGCGCGTAATGTATGTTCCAAACGTCATTTGAGTACGCGCAGCCGATCAGTGAACATCCGGTGCGTGTATTTCAATGCAGTTCACGCTGGCAAGTTCACAGGGATTTTACTTGTATGAGATGTGCGCAAATAACGATCAAGTCTATGGCACACCCCGCCGCAACTTTTTTATCAAATGTACTCTGCCAGTGCATAGACCTATTTTTTCTTTTTAAAATTCCGAAATAGAATAATTAATGACTGTTATGATCAGGCCCACACAACAACAACAATCTAACAAACAAAAACGAAACACCACGAAAACAATAAGCAACCCGAAAGCAAAACAAAACAAAGCAGCCCTGCAACCCCCCAAAAGCAAACAACAAAAACATGTCAAAAAACAACAACAACCAACAAAACACAATACAACAACCGGTTTGTTCCGGTAGGTCCACAAGTCATGCGCAATAATTTTTTATTTATTGATTTTTTTCAGGGGTGGGCTGTCCAGATAGCGTTCGTTTTTGCCGTTCCCATAGGTTAGCACGTAATCACGAAAACTTTAACATATTCTAACGTCGGCGAAATATGTTTAATATTTTTCCACTCAAATCCGTTGGAGTTGAAAATTCAACTCCAGTGAATTATTTTTTTTTGTATGAAATAACGGTGCAAACGCGTATCCATTTTGAACGAGGCTGGTTTTACCTCACGTTGCAATCAATCGTAGGGTCAAACCGCTATTTATAAGCTGAGCTGCGGCCCATGTACGCAGCCAGAGGCCCGGTTACCCTTTTACGCCTATTGCACCCCGTGGAATTATTCGTTGACCTGCATGTAGCAATCGTCTCATGTCCGGTCTTTAAAAACGCTTTGATGATGTGTTGCAGCACAAATTATGCACCACCTCCTAAAGCAAGGCATTTTAGATCGTCGCGAACCTCCTGTACGGGATTCCACTCGCCACTCACTGATCTATTTATAAACGCGCACACACGAGTGGACTTCCTGTTCGGCTCGTCAAATGACTCGTTCGGCAGTTTTGCGCTATGAATGAAGCTTGGCCCCCGCCACCTCGCCTGAATGTTTGCGGGTCGCATATGAAACCACTGTTCTCAAACTTGGAAAGGAGTCTATTTGTAACGAAAGTGTTTTTATTTCTGTGTGTTATAATGATTGGGTATTTCCTGAAAATGTGCTGTATTAATATGAATGTGATTTAAATGAATTTTCAAGGGACAAAAATGACAGTATCGGATAATTTTCAACACAGGAAAATGCAAGGCAATACTTCTAGAACGCACTGGAGACTGTGTTTTTCTCACACATTTTACAACGAATGGAGATCATGCAAAAAAACACATAGCGAACTGTGGTTAATTCCAAAATATCAGCACTGTAAGGTCATGTTTGGAAGAATGTTCTGTAGCTGTATTCAACACAATTTGCCATATTGGAATTTGTGTAACTTGCGCCAAAGAGCCGGCATTACTATTAGTATCATCTTCTGCCTTACAGGTTGGGTGTTATTATTACACACTTCTTATTCATTGGCGGGGTTTAATAAGCAAACTCGGAACATCATGTGTGTTGCCTATCTATATGAGACGATATTAGATAGCGTCGTCGTGCAAGTGTTTACGCGCGCGTGTATAAGGATACGCAGTACAAGCAGCTAGTACGGGTTGTTCATTGTTGACAGCGGGGGAAGATTTTTTGCACTTTTAAACTAATATTATTGAAATAAAATTTTCGGTGATCAAAACACCACACTAACCATAAGAATAGAATAAAAGATATGATGTTGTTGTTTTGCCTATCTAATATCGTGTCCATATATTGGATGGGGCAGTCCAATATTTTTATCGTAGTGGATACCGCTGCGGCGCGGGCATCCACTACTCAAATTTGGACTTCCCATCCAATTGGACACGATATTAGATAGGCAAAACACAATCCCTATCTTTATCTCTAATACAGAGGGCTGGCAACATTCTGGAAGCATAACTTCTTACGACCCTGGTAAGCGATGGTCAAGGTAGCTATAGTCCCAATTCAGGCTCAGATTGAAAAGCAAATCTAACAGCTAGCAGCATGAGTAGTTGCAATGATATAGGAAGCATACCTATAGTATTTTGAGTCCAAATTGACCAAATAATTTAACGTGATTCATACCTACTTGAATAATCATTTACTTGATTTGCGCTTTATTTGAGCTAGTTTATATTTGTTTTGATCTAATATTTGAAGAAGACCATTTTTATTTATTCTGGGTGTGTAATAAAACCCATTTTCTGGTATACTAGGTGAGTGAATAGGCAAAATATTATTTTGGTATGTTCCTTAATTGGAAAGAGTCACTCAAGTTTTGTTTATAGTGCCCCCCCTTGGCCTGTGGAATCATTCAATTTATTTTCATCAAACTAGTTGATGATTCATACACAACGCAGATTCCGATTCAATTAATTTAGTAATTAGTGAAATTATAACCTGCGTAATAGCGCGATCCATTCCAATGGGATTAATGCCTTAAAATACGGCGCGCGACATCGCGGGGTCATTGTGAGAGCATAATGACTTCTCACAATGAATCCTGCGTGTGACGTAGCAGGTAATTAAATTTATTGGTCCTGAGATTATAACACATTGGTGAAAACATTGCAAGATTGATTTAGCAAAATCAAAACCAATAACAACGTTGACTTTGAAGCCAATGCAAAAACACTAAATGAAAAGAAATGCTACACTTTTCCATTTCACCCACCGTCCGTATATCAAACAACCTGAATATAGTTAATATGCAAGTTCAAAAAAGATTTCTTTAACATTCGATTCATTCCACGTAAAGCTAATTGGCACTTGCCTACCTGTAATGAGCATGTGAGGCTGAACTCCACTGGTACCGGGGGGCGGCAGCTTTGCACAAAACTAGACAAAATTTAAAGAATTAAATGAGAAACACAACACTTTACATTTCAGTCTGATGCCATTTTTAGCGGCGAAGAAGTAATCAAAGAGCATCCGGAATCAAACGAACGAACAAAGAAAAGCCTGCAGCGACTATTGATACCGACTCATGG
>JAMKCH010010763.1:0-28419 GCA_023653785.1 Ophioderma brevispina
CAGCTCCTGATGCTATATGTACATGTATTCTGTCGCTTGCATAATGAGTTTGGAATAAACTCTCTCCTCAGTGGATTGAACTGCACTGCAAATTTTGGTAGTCCATATCTCAATTTCTCTGTCTGGGGGCAATTCCGGATCCGGAATTTTTGTTATACACAGTATCCTATGGGACATAATACCACACACAAATGTTTACTGCATCAAAACGAAAAATCCGATTCATCTCAAATTTCGGAATTGTGCATTTTAGGTTACTATCTTTAGTTCTAGTTGACTATTTTTCATTATTACACAAAAAAATAATATTTCAAAATCTCTGAGTCAGACTTTAACATCTCGGTCAACCATGGCATAAGTCATTCTATCATTAACAGACCATTGTAGAACTGAATGCATCAGATTCCAGTAAGCCAATTCTGTACAGGAACTTCGTACCATGGACACAATATGTTTTGTAATGGCAACAAAGGCCTAGTCTCCGCATGGCCGGGGATTGAACCCCATATCAATACCATCCCTCTCGGATAATGCATGGAGTCTCACTAAATTTGAAATCTACTATAACATAATCTGAAAGTGGTTGACTTGAAATCTGTTTACTAACACTTAAGTGACCAGGGGGATCCTATAGACCTCCTTGGGCACTAACGGAAGTCGGCTGAGAATACTTTTAAAAATAAATAAATATATAAACAAACATAGCCAATTATTTTGCTGATATATGTGCACACATACATATTATGCAAACAATTATAACTACTGTCTGTTCAATTAAATTAGATGTCTGGTTTTTATTAATTATTTCAAAAAATACGCACGTTCGAAATAAATCACAAAAAGAAAGTTGTGGGTATCTTTGGACCTAAGACGTTTTTACATGATAAAAGGAATGGCACATTTTAAACATTCAAATCTATTGAAATCTGGGTATTTAACCCTCGTTTTGAAAATGAGCGAATAAAGGTTTGGTACCATTAGTAATTACGTTTCGTGGAAGGTTCCATTGACTCCACTTTGTAGGTAGTAAAAATTGTTGGAGATGATTCACGATCAATATTGTCCGCCACTGGTATGAAATGAATAATGCGAACTTTGTTCAACAGGATCAAATCCGAACCGTTGTTATTTGCACTGAATTTTTGCAATACAAAAGAGATGATATTCAAGGAGTCACACGGCATTAACTTGAATGGACGGCATTACAGGAGAGCTGTATGATTCTTTTGTTCATAACCAAATGAATAAAACAGACAGGACCTCTATTAAAAGTATCGGTATTTCAACGATGCATTTATATACTGTTATATTACCTCAAAATTTTGATTAAAATATTATTTTCTCAATTTTATTTGAGAAAAGATTTCTCACGGGAAAAGTACTTTGTTTATGATAAAAACAGAGAGATGGGTATTCCCCTAATTTGTTTGTGCAAGGTGCACCTGTAAGATTGTAAAATAGGGGAAGTGGGGAATTCCCCAAGATGTAAACTTAGAAACTGAGTCAACTTGTTTATGCATTGAGATCAAAAACATGTTGCATGATCCGGGATTCCCCCATAAAGTTATATATGTGAAGTGATGTAATTCAGATGATGTAATTTATGTGAATTCCAATTGGTCAGTTAGTGCAAGGTTATGTTTATGCATGATTCTGTGGTAATTTGGGAACTTTGTGAAGTCAGTATAATGGAGATTTGAGTTAAGTCTCGCCGCCAGCAGTTGTAATCAGGAGCTATACCAGAGCTCTGGAGCTATACAGTATAGTTATAGCTAGTTTTAATCTACAATAATGGTATATTTGTGTTATACATACTGCCAGGATTTTAATACTTTGGAGACCGCCGGAGCTTAAAAGCTAATTAAACTGTTTGCTGTCGTCTTTTAAGCCAAAGAGCTTTTGTTTTGGAATCAAAAGGTGATTCCAGTTTGTGGTCCTAAATGAGGACATTAGCAACAGACTGATGGTGGTAGAATACCTGGACTGTATTGCAGAATATAAGTGTCGTCGAGGGAAAACCCCGTCCTCTTGAACTGCTGGACAAAATTACCTTCAGGACTGAGAAGATTCCTATGGAATATATTACCTGAGGAGTTTTATGTGAACTTATGCGCTGTCATTTTGGGGTCTTCGCTGTGAGGACATATCATTGTTGAACTGCAACGCTTCTTGTGACATTAGTGGACATTCTTTTGGACAATAGGTATCAATCATATAAATTGTGTGTAATTTTACTATATATGTAATGTTGTTTTGGACATACCAAATTCTTGAACTAAATAGATCTGATACAAATTATTAAATCTGTTATATTATATAAAATTCAGATCACTTGTGCACAAGGCTCATTTATTTGTGTTTGAAAGGTATTTCTGACCTTTGACATCCACGAGACGTCATAACAATACCCATGCATTAATGCACGCGCAAACACCTGAAATCAAAGCAAGGTCCACGAATCAATAATTGTTCGTATAAACGTACTTTTGAAGCGCCCCTAATTCATGAATGGGCCTGCCATCAAAGTTTCAGAGTCAAAAGTCAATATTCACCTGGACACAGTTTGTTGTCGTTTGCCAATAAAAATCAGTGTAAATTGAATAAAAATCCAAAGAAGAAATATGTTTTTCAAGTTGGAACCCAATGATCTTGTTGGATCCAATGATGAATAACAACTTTTCTTTTTTGATTTTTTTCGAAGCGTATATTTTTGGAAATAATTAATTAAAACCGGACATCTAAGTTAATTGAACAGACAATAGCAAAAAACAATCTCAAATCCTTTTTTTGGTTTCTGTTCCCTACATTAGTTTAATGGGATTGTGCACACTCTAACATAATAAATTTCCACATTTTTTTCTGTCTCGTATTATTGTATAAGGTCCTTTCCACCCGTTGGTGTATAATGTGTGGGAGGAGGGTGCTCATGTGAACCCTCCTCCAATGCTTTTACCCAAACTTTGGTCAATAATGGTACCCCATCTACACAACCACATAACAAGAGACAAAAACAAACTAAAATCGGTTATACTGATTCAAAATTATTCAAAATGGCTGCCCCAAACCGATTTTATGTCGCGACAAAAACAATTCCCGCCGAAAATTGAAAAATCAATTTCCTAAAGGAACGTTTTCCATATTTGGCTCACAATGAGAGAACATTAATACATTTACATTGTTGAAATAATAAAAAAAATAATTCACTTCAGTACAATTTAAGGGGCAAAAAAATATTGAATAGCGACACCAAAATGCTTATTTGTACTAATTAGCATTAAACGCGGACCCCATACACTTACGTGTGAATGTTTATACATGGGTCAAAATACGGGTTGAAATGTGTTCAAAAGTAAATATTGGCATGTTCATCGCCTTTCCCAGGATTAAAAAGTCATAGTTTGCCCAATCTGCATATTGTATAGTTATAAGTAGTTATAAGTCCAAGGTCCCAATTTAGTAAAATCTCAGCATTATCTGTTTGTTATGAAAATAGTATTAAATTGTTCGTCTAACGGTGCAAGAGTCCAAATGTTTTGGTTGCACCATCCATGGTATATTATTGCATATTATTGCATTTATAATTATAAAATACGTCACTTGAAAACGATAAAGTCGCAATTTTAACTTGTAAATAACAAATACGTCGCGCAAATACGTCACTATGTGAAAACGACAAAATAGCAAATATACGGTGAACTGGAAAATACGTCGCACAAATACGTCGTTATGTGAAACGGCTAATACTTCAAAAAGAAAAATACGATGCTTTGGGCCTGCGCAGAATAGATTTTCTACAAATGGGTCGTTATGTGATGCGAACGATTTAACGTTTTGCAAATACACCATTAGTTCATTAATATTTTACTAATTAAGCCAGGTTTGAAATTGGTGAATTTGTAGAGTAGTACAAAATAAACGTTTATGCCAAATTTCTCCAAAAAGTCCAAAATGTCGAATACGTCGCGATGTGACGCGGTCGACGATATGTCCTTTCTTCAAATGGAAGTATAAACATATCAAGTTTTAACAATATGAGCAATTTTTTGCAAGTTATTTGTAAGATTTGTAAGCAAATCTCCAAAATCAAGGGGGTTTTGCCATTCATGGAAGCAAAATTGGTATTTATTTGGCAATGATGGTGCCAGAGTAAGCATGCACATATTATTACTCTAAAAATAAAAAGAAATATAAGTACCATTTATATTGGCATTTTACACGGTAAAGTACATGTATAGGCAGGTGGCAACCAACCACCCCACCCCAACCCCACCGTTGACGGGATACCCTGACCTCCCTGAAGGTGGTACCTCCAATTTGTTTTCGCTACAATGACCGCAAACGATAAACTACCAGTTACATAAAAAGCCTTATATCATATTCGTTTGTGTTTCTGTGCGACAGCGAATCATCCGTTGGGGTTGGTACCCCCGGTCGGACGAGGGTTAAGTAAGCATAATAACGCGACACAAGATACGATCGATGTGGACATATCGTTTCTGATTCTACCTATATAGTATTTGTTCAAAACTTAACAATGACATTTATTAACAATTTTTACAACATCACTTTTTTTATCTACATTTTCTGTCTGTATATATCTTTAAAACACGTATCTGCAGGTTCACTAAAGTATAAAATTGTAATTATACATGTACTTACGATATACTTACCGTCTATGACTTTGATAAACATCAAGTAACCAGCACCATAATAATTGTAAGAAGTGTGGCGGTTTATTGTTATCGTAGAATCATTTGATATCATGGTATTGTCATTTAAGCTATATTGATTGCCGCTAACATAAGTGTAGTATTTCCGGATTCTTACAACGTTTTTATGGTTAATAAGTAGTAGGTGTAAAACCCAATACACCAATACGATTACCAGGGGCATTACTTATGGTATCAGTCAAGAGTGATGCCATCTGCCGGGCCCAGGAAAATGAAATCATCGACATCCAATGTTATATGAACACTGGCATGCTTTTACTCAACTATCATTGCTGATGTAATTTGGTAATCTTCTGACGGTTATTGTAGAAGCTGTCCATGAAAGAAATAAAATCCTGTGTAACATCTGAACTCCACAGCCATTCAGTGAAATTCCATCTATAGAATGAAATCGTGGCGCCATAGTTCCATTGTTTTGGTTGTTATAGGTCCACATTTATCTACATAAAAAGACAGATGACTATTTGGAGACAAAATGTCATTGTATTAAACGTCCAAACCAACGAGTCCGGTGACGAATACAGCACATTATGGATCACGTGTGATTCAAGTGAATTACGACTGCTTCGCTTTCAATTACGTTGTTTATGACTTCCATCGCGTTTGTACCCTGCATTTTGGACTACAACATGCTTTCGTACGCGGGACCACTGTCCACAGGAAAAACAGTCCATCCAGTAATGATCATGAAAAACACCGAATAGCTACGTCATAATAATGAGAACTGCGAGCATAAAAATCCTCCAGATGTTCACACCCCTGCAACTCAACTTCGCGACCCGTTGCAGTCAAGTGGCTGATTCCATATCGGAGCTGTACCTACAGCTGCAAGGTAGCTTCTTGAGTCTCTGACTCCGTAAAAACCTAGTTTGACGGGAAAAAAAAAAAAAATGCAACCTCATCATTTTGTAAGGGTCGCAGGATCGATTGCAAGACTGTTTGCCAGACGCCATCCACCATCACCTCTAGTCTTCCTTCATACGGTTCACTCCCATTGACAAGTCTGATGGTGAAATTAGGCTTCGGCTATCTACCGGAAAACGGAGCGAATGTTACCTTGTTTTCTTCGGTACCTCGGCGACCAGTTTGGCCTCTTACGAAGACGAATGAGAAGTGGGCGAAGCGAAGAGTGACCAGTTTCAATGATAAGCTTTTTACCGTTTTTGAAATTATAATATCCCGGTCAGCAAAATAGTCGCTGCCGGTGTTCGAGAGGGTTACTGTCCCAGATACAACACCACCGATGGTATTGCCTCGCTGGAATGCCACAGAAGCTCTGGTAGTGTTCTCGGGAACAACGTCGCCTATTTTTAGGGGAATTTAAGATATGGAAAGTAATACTGTGCAAATTTCGTAGTTATCCGAATAATCGTATATTCTCTCTCTCTTGTATTTGTAATTTCGTCATTAGTTGACCAAGTTCATGGGGGCATTAACACTTTTACCGTGATTTTCGCCAATAACGACGAGTTCAAATGGAAACACTGGATTATAAAGGATGTTGTTGATCATCTCATTCAGTAGTATCAAATGCAAGTGTCGCAATTGTGAGAATATGTGCGAATTGTTGCAAGAAAGGTTTGGGGTCCATTGTTTAGTAAACACGTTATCGGTTATAAAAACGTATTGACCTCGTCTCCGAATTGGATTGGTCAATAGAATCGATATGAGTTGAAGCACGTATGTTCAATGTATTGGTTACTAATTTCTTGTTTTCAGATATTTGTGATCTACCTGGTAACCCAACACTTATACATCTCACCGAAATTGTCTAACAAAGCATTTCCGTAACGGACTTGAGAGTCGTATGAATAATACGGTATTGTCCAACACACATTCAAGCCAAGAATTATTACTGAATGTTTGCTTTCAAAAAGAATTTCTTTCACTGCGTATAAATCTACAAGCGCCACTATTTCACCAAATCATTGTTCCTTACTTTGTAATATCTTCACCATTATAGAGCGCAATAAATCATAATCTCAATTCCTCAAACCTTTCTGACATTACCAAATATGTAACATTCTGCGAGCAAGAAGTTCCATGGCCCCGTCCTACTTGCTAGGATACATTGACACCGCTATCCTCATTATATGATGACGACGTATTAACTATCGACAGTGTGTACACATATAGATGAGTCTCGAACTGTACGTCTATTCCATATGCTGTTATTTAAGATGAACATTTGTCAATGTTGAGATCGCCAGAGTCTCTTACTGACGAAAAAACCCAGATGCCGCCATTGCTTTCCATGGTGGTACTGTCAAAACTACTTGACCATAGCTGTTTCCTATGAAAGCCCAGGGTCTAAGTTCATGTGGAGGGCAGAAAATCCCGTCATGAACCAGTCCACGATTTAGCGCTTGATATTTTACTCCATGACCTGCATTGTTGCTTGTACTTGGTATTGCTCACAAAGAAGTCGTAGTCAATACCTGGTAGGATGGTACATAAAAACGTCGAAATGTTACTGATATCAATTTATAAGTACTAAACGATCATACGATTGCCAATGGTCATTTATAACCCCCCCCCCTTACATTCAAGTACATTGCGTTGCATACTATACTTAGAAGTGGATGATTGGAAATTTAAAAAGTTTGATAGAAGAAACATTTTGCTCTGCCACGAAAGTTGTTGCTTAAAAAACACCCTCAACACATCCTCCCTTTTTCAAAAAATGACGTTTCAGAAAAAAGAAATTATTAATTTACAACAACGATTTCATTTCCTTTCTTTTCTTTTCATTGCAGTCTGAAGTAAACAAGCTTAAAACGTTAACGCATAGGACAACAAACAAGACAAATACGCTGAAAAACAAAACAAACAATGAGATGTAAACTTTACATATTAACACTTAAGTGACTAAGGGAGTTGCTTGTACCCAAGATTTGTTTTCGGCAATTTTTTCACTCGTGAAAAATATTTTCGAACTTTAAATTTGTGTAATTGTGTAACTTATCGATGAGCTTCTTTCCATAAAAAAAATACAAAAAACGTCCTGCCCGTTAATGGGATAATTAGCTTGGATCCCTGGGACCTCCAGCACTAAAAATGGGAGTGAGATTTTGAAAATATAAATTAACAAATCCTGTTGCCAGAAATATTTTTCTGCTTATGTATGTTCATATGCATGAAACAAAAAAAAATAATAAAAAAAAATAATTAACCATTTATGTGCTGAAAAGACGCAATTTCATCATTTAAACAAATGACCTTTAGCCTATTTTCCCAAATATCTTGGAAAGGAAGGACCACACACATGTGACCCAATTGACTTTTTTACTCCTGGTAACCTAAGGAATATTTTGAGCTATATTTCATTAGATTTGGAGCAGTTCAAATATTTGACCCCCATAGTGACTTTACCCCTCTCCTGGGGCTTCACGCAACAACGGGTCTCCGGCAGACTTTCATATTTTCAAAAGTTATATTTTTCTCTGAATTTTCCCGTATTCAGCTATTGGTATCTCGTTCGTCTAACCAAAACCTTCTGGGCTGACGGTCTAGTATGGTATCTATTCATTTAGACAAAATGTGGTTTACTGTGTGAAATCCATTGGAATGGGAGTAATCAAAACAGAGCCATCCGTGTAATAAAAAAAATCCTTTTAGTTTTTTTTATATTTTGGGGTTATATATCTACCTTTTTGAACCGTAATAAGCAGCGAAAAGGCAGTCGAGTACCAGGAATATGACACTATGAATCTTGACACTTCTATAGTGATATAATTGGTGGAAGTCGCGATCGCATTTCCATCAATCCCGTTGTTAGTAAGCCTGCGGACGGAAATAATATCGTTGTCTTCTGTTGAATTTCCATTCCAGAATGTTAGTTCTGTTCCATATGAACCAGATACAGACAAAACGTAGGCTTTCAACGTACTTCCTGGTGGTGACGACAATACCTGCAAGTATGGAAACACTAGTGCCTTTTATATTTATACTATAAGATTTTCCAAAGAAACACAAAAAATGTAATTCACTCATTTGATAAACCTTTGGGAGAATGTTATGTACACGTCTTAATGTCGGATCTCAAGATTGTTACAAAAACCTTTTTTCACCAAATGTTAAAATTTTATAAACATCGTCTGAAGTATTACTGATGCATGAGTGAACGAAGTAACGGTTTTTACCCACCCAGATGTGACAAATCATTATTATACAACAGCTAAATGACAAGCACCGAAGAAGCCCAAGAAGGAAAAAGGCGCGGTCTTCGAAAAAAGTTCCTTCTAGGGCTGCTTCGGTACTTGTCTTTTAAAGACACTATCAGTGATCCACCCGAAAGAGTCAAAATATTTTAAATTTGCTGGAATAGCTTAAAAGTGAAGAAGTCTGTAGAATTTTCATAAAATATTTTTTTCAAGCGAAAAATTGATAGAAAAACGAAGAAAACAGCAGTGTCGAAAGATAAGAATCTTCAAGTGTCCGTTCGGACTGTAATTACTAAAATATCCAATTTTCTCATTAGGTTGCTTGTTATGTCTTATGTCTTAGAATACCTAAACTTGTTACAAACATGCCAAAATCTGACTTTTTATGATTTTGTTTCAGATTTTCTGGTTGGGCAAATCACTGAGAATGCCTTTAACTGTTGTATAAATAGCGATTTGTCAAACTGTGAATTCCTTCACTTTGCATTTGATCCCCAGTGTGTGTATAATGTTCTAGTAAATGATGCGTGACCCTCATACCTACTGTATTATTAAGGTGATTTTGATTTGGGTCCACCCAATTCACATAGCAGACCTCTTATAACTGGTAAATGCTAATGCTATTCAGCAGGTACATGTTTATAAAGACTCAATACTGCATACAGTGCTATCATATCACAAATAGATTGATCGCTTTATTCCGTAAAGCTTATGAGATAGATAATGAATGAAAGCTAGACTGGGCGTTCGTTCAAAATAACAGGTTTTGAGCTCTTGACTGGTTAACTTCGCTCGATCGAGCGGCCTTTAGTCGCGGAGCGAGTTTAACCAAGTCCAAGCGCGAACGCCCTGTATTTAACTAACGCCATCATAGGAATTGATTATAATAATTATACACTTAGAGTAGATCTTTCAAATAACATTTTAAAACCCTTTTTTTGGGTTAAAACTGCTAAAATTGGATTGATACCGAAATAATTTGTCGCAATTTAAATTTTTTTTGGAACTATTTAAAAACAACTTTTGTCCTTGTCACCATCTATTGAGGAGCGTTAACCAACTCCAATTGGTTTGTATTGATTGATCTGGCCATTAACCGAGTAACTAGAGGTTAAGCTAACTGGCAATGGTTACTAAAGTCAAAGAATGATGAGTGTTGTTGGTTTATTCTTCGAGTAGGATTTGAATGAAAAAATCAACCAAGCCTATACAGAAAAAGACTATTACCCTAATTCCCTCCCTAACCGTCTATATGATTAACTTCTGTGAAATTTACATGGGGTTATCAGTGGCCCTAGATTTAGTACATGTAACCGGGTGTCCCAGAATGATTAGTACCCATCGAAATACCCAAAATGTTTTATTTTTTTCCATAGAAAGTCATAATCATTGGTAAGCTGGTTTTTAATTCCAACTGCATTATAACTGTACCCTTTCCATAAAGAATTTTGAATCGTGAAAAATGGACTGACCAATTGAAAACAACACTCAATTGTGTTAGAGGTGCTGATTCATCCTTTGGGCAAAGTGTAAAAAAAACATGCATGTGTGTGGTTATCCCTCGACTTACCCAAGCCTTTTTTGCATCACATTATCCTCTTTTGGAAATCTCTTATTAAGCAATATAGAATACTTTTTGATTTTTTGTACCAATAGATAGCTAATGGTCATTCTCTTTCCCTTGATACAAAGATAGTCCCAGTATGGCCTTTATGAACTCACAGTGACGTCAAACAAGACCATTAGGCAGCAAATAATTGTCAATTTGAAACAAAAGTCACATAGGCGGAAATTCAATTTTGCCCCACCAAAAATATTAGGACGTTCAGATGTTTAAGCTGGTTTTGGCTTCTAAATCATGGCAAAAGACACGCTTTTATATACAGACAGAGGGTTTTAGTGTTTACTCTGTAGAAAAGTACCAAAAGAGAATAGGCCTAATGCTGGTTGTGGCAACCACTGAGCTGTACTGTCTAGCGAGGTTTATGACATCATTTGACGTCTTACTGGGGGGCTATTAGTATAATTTGGTTTATCGACGGAAAAAGAAGGACCACAGCTCTCTATTGTAACACAATCACACTTTTGAGGTTTAATAACGAATTCCGAAGGAGGGACTAAAGTATGTTGTAAAAAAGCTTGCCAGGAAGAGGTAAAAAGTACACATACTTTTTTTCACTAGCCCCTAAAGGATGAAGAATGAAAAGTCAGCACCATCTACACACAATTGAGTGTTATTTTCACTTTGATTAGTCCGATTTTCACGATTCAAAATTTCTTATGAAAGGTTTACAGTATAATGAAGTTGGATCGTTAACCAGCTACCTAATGTTATGGATTTCTATAGGAAAAAAAAAAAATAAACCAGTTTGGGTATCGATGGGTACTAATCATTCTGGGGGACACCCTGTATTTTAGCTTGAGCGCGTTATAGTATAAAAAAATTTTTTATAAATTTGTACGTATCTTTATTTGGTTTTTGGTTGTTTTATGGGGTGATATCGACATTTGTGGTAGCAAGCTTTGATTTACAAATGGAAAAGACGGTCGAAGGATGGGGAGAGCTTCTGCCAATTTTGAATTCAAGAGGTTTAAAGCTGATTAGTACTTTTTTGGGGGGCGGAGAACCTCTATATTCAACAAGTGTTTGGTCAGATCATCATAAAAAATGTTCATGGGGTAGGTTTTTGTTGTTTGTTTTCATTTTTGTCTTCTTGCAATTACCCTTAAAGGATTGGCCGTTCTGCATCACAAAATGTTTTTAAAAGACAGTATCAAAATCAAATCTTAATATCTGAATATATCATATAATTTGCTGCTGTAAAATAATAATATTGTGTTATGTTTAATTCTGAGAAAATGGTTGGATGTAAAGAAGCAATCAATTTTTAAAGTAATTACAGGTTAAAGTATCATGGACAGGTAGCTTAACGCTCGATATTTCTACATAAGACGTTGCATAGTTTGACACCATTGTGAATTTGTATCTTAGTTGCCATCATATATATACAGATCGACGCCGCTCGATATAATTGTCAGGGAAATAGTAATTTATAGAACTATCACCGTTTGACCCGCGAGTTCAGTTGGACCCCAGATTCGAGGTGTGCAGTTTTTCCAAAATAAAAAGCTCTAGAGCTGTTGTTATTAAAAACAAGAGCGGTCACCGCTCGTGTGGATTCGTGCACCCTGTGGTTTGGTGGGTTTTAACCGGTGGTACTTTGCAGCCGGTTTGGGATGACCCTGAAGGGGATGGCTAATGGTAACTGAATGAGACGTTGTTTTTTGATTTGCGCACTTTTAGTTTGTTTCATCGCGATCCGGGGATTCATGGGCTCTCCAAGGTGTGTTTTACCGCGGTGAAGCCTTGTGTTTTCACCACGGTGAGCCCCCCCTCATCATCCGCTCCCGGATTTACGACCGTCACGCTAATTGTATTTTTCGGATTTTGTTTTAATTATTGTTAAACCTTATCAGGAAGTCCGGTCCCTCATCAGGGACGATTTCTGTGTAGAGCGGGTCTACCATCGAAGTTATGAGAATGATTTTTCTGTGTAGAGCTGGGTCTCCCCTCGAAGTATTTGAGTAATGCAGAGATAAGTTGAATTTCCCGCTGGCTGAGATGCTACCAAGAAAAATATGTAGTCGGGTCATTGAATTAATAATTTGACCAACTGTCTCTCTCATCCGTTTTGAATTTTGCCAAGATAGCGAAAATTGTTTGTTGATATATAGTTGGAGTGGCTAAGGGGGGTCCCAATGACCCAAAAGGTCTATTTTTTTAGTTATATATTTGTGATGCTAATAGTGTCTAGTTTAAGAATTTTGATGTTCCAAATGCGAAAACATTGTCCCAGATATATTTCTGAGACGAGATTTTGAGAGCCATCGTGGATGAGTCCTAGCTAAAGCAACTGCAAAAAATAAGCGCGTAGGGGTAGCAAAATAACCATTATCTCCACTTTCATTGACCAATTGGCAATAATTTATGTACACTATATAGCTAATTATTTTCTATAAAAGGGGATTATCAAAATAAACTCTTCTAATTGGTGACCTAATGGACCTGGGGGCAAAGGTCAAAGTTCATAATTTTTGGCTATTTTCGGCATAGAATTTTTCTTCTATCTGTTCACTTTTCTAGGTTTGTTTCACTCAATTTTTGCTTAAATATGGCTGAATTGCATTCTTTGAGTAATAGTAGTAGTTAGAAGCATAACTTCCAAATCACATGGGTTTAAAGTACATTGAGTTAAAGGTCAACGCCACTTTGTAGTAAAAAAAGGGCATATTAGTTATAGCTCTTGAGGCGAACGTTTTAAAAGTGCTCATTAGATAGCTTCGGCTCCCCTTACCTAAGTACTACTGGACATATAATGTTGTGTATCATGGGAAAGTTAACACAAAAACAAACTATGCACTGGTCTATGACAAAGATTTCCAATTTGCCAGTCGGTCATCCTAGCGGGACATTAGAGGTCAAATGAGGTCATCTGAGATACCATTTAAGGTTATTGATCATTATTGGATGTAACATGTTTTTGATAATCAAAATTGGTTTTAAGTTACTACTGCTAAATTTTCTTCCCAACAGTATTAGTCCGATAGATTTGAGTCTATAATGTTCTTCTTCTTGCGTAAAAAGGCCCATTTAATGATTTTTGAAAATTAATTGAAGGAATTGATCGTTGACTGCGACATATATTGTTGTAGTTTCAAATAAATATAGTTGTTGATATCCAAATGGATAACAAATTACAAAATGTCTTTACCGTAAGCATTTCCTTCTAGGGGTAGCAAACATCCATTAGAGCTCATTTCATGACCAATGCATGATTTAGGTACTATAAATAGCTAATCATTTTCTGTTACAGAGGTACCAAAATTAATCCCTTTCATTAGATGACCCTGATGTGCATGGGGCAAAGGTCACACCACCAAGGGGCGTTACGAATTGGGGTATTTTCGGCTATAGCGGCTCATCTACAAGTACAACATTTCCCAATTATTCTGGTTTCATTCAGTTTTGCTTAAATATGGTCGATTGCATTTTTTTTATTTATATAAGTAGTAGTCAGAAAAATAACTTTCAAAATCCATGGGGGTAATGAGTACATTGACTTAATAGGTCCAACACACTTAGGATAGGCATATGTAGGTATAGCTTGAGGGGTTGTGTAAAAAGAACTCATTAGATAACCCCTGCTCCTTTTACCCAAAGTACTGCTGGACAATGTTCATTGGAGAGTGTATACAACACCATACTCTTAAACTGGTTTATGACAAAATTATAAATTGCAGGGGGTTCATCTAGTGGTCATTAGAGGTCAAACGAGGTCATCTGAGATCCAAGGTTATTGTTTTGGATTGTAGGTTTATTTTGTTAATCAAAACCTCTAAAACCCCAATACCTCAAATCATCACAACCCCACAAAACTACACTCATCACAGTACAAAACTACACTCTTAATCGTAAACACACAAAATCTTTGCAACAATCCTCTTACACCATAAACCCAAAATTCCAAGGCCTAACAAATAGCCCGTAAACACCCATTACTATGACCCTATAACATTCAGGGACCTTATAGAACCTTTACGCAATTCCCTTAACAACACCCAAACTCCAATTCCAAAACACCGTAACCCACTCTCACCCTACATCTGTACCAACAAGCACTAAATCATAACTCCTAACACCAACTCTAACGCACGGTTCTCAACACCCTAGTTTCAACACCCTCCCCACTCCCAAATTAAACCACTAACATTATAACCACTAACCCCTAAGGTCTGGTATGCACAAAAGAGGTAGACCCGGTCTAGAGTTAAACCTGGTCTAAGTGTATTTCTGTCCCACCAGAAAAAAAAAACATTTCTTTGCATAGAAATCAAATTTGTTGTGCATTTTTTTACAATTTGCATTTAAATAGAGGAAATTTGCTAGTTACTTATAAAGAAAGAAAAAAGCTGAAAGTTTATTCATCCGACACCTGGGATATCAACCCTCCTTCCCGAGCCAAATTTAATGGAACCAAGTGGAGAAAAAAAAAGGGGGGGTATAGCCAGTCGTTCGAGACGGAAAAGCCGGTTCAGCGAAGGTGCGCAGTAGAGGGAATTACTTAAAAGTCGGGAGAGGGGGGAACGAATAGGGGCGTTCGGAACAAAAAACCGGAAGGCAAAACAAGTTAGTAATGAAAAAAAAACTAAGCCCAACCCCAAAAAACATAACACTATAACCCCAACCCCTAGAACCTTACATCATCGTTGGAAACGTTTTGCAAAGACATTTCAACCCGTTGTGTTGTGAAGCTTAAAAACGTGGATTTTCAGTTGGTATCCCCTAGGGCACTGTTGTAAATTAATATTAGTCGACCCAAAATGGGGCGGAACAATTTAGCTCCATAACCATCCAAACCAACATCCTTTAGCTATACCGATTTCCCAGGGTAAATGATGAAAACTGAGGGAGATGGGAGGAAGAGATAAACAAAGGTGACGAAGAGGGCGGTGTAAACGTTTCATCTGGGGGTTCGGGAACAAGGACTTAGCGATAGGACCCATGAGACAAAAATGGGTTACAAACCTTCTGCCAGGCCCCCCCCCCCCCCCCCCCACGGTATTGAATGAACACTCCAAAGCTAAAGGTAGATGGCCCTTTTAACGTACATGTTCTAACGTAGCTGTATGAAGGCCATCGCCTATTAAGTTTATGATCAATTTTAATTGAAATCGCTCCTGCTGTTTGGATGTTAGAAGCCAAAAATGTATCAAAATGGTCCATATCTAAATGAGATGATTTCATCCAAGTTGGGTTTTAGCGGCGACTTAAGATAATATAAAATTTTGTTTCTTGTCTTCACGCCCGCAATTTTGTAAAAACAGGGGCCTTCCATTTTCCTTTAACGGGCCCAGGCCAACTCTCGATGGCCCTAATTATATGTTTTGGGAGTAGTAATGGCAATCGATGGTTGCAGAGATAAATGACACATGACAAATAAAATATTGTCTACAGGGCGAAGGTAAAAAAATGACCAGATTCATGTTGCAACCTATAAGATCTTTAAGTAACATCTCAACAAGTGTGCCCTGTTATCAAAAAGCTTATTGTATTAGCTTTAATTTGCTGCACAGACAATTCCAATCGGATTTATGATGATATACAACGAGATACAGTCGTTTAAATTCACATAGCGTTTTTTGCGCGGAGCCACTGGTTCACATTAAAATGAACAGCATTCAGCGCCCTTAGTCAGCCCCCCCTCCGTTTTTTTAACCCCACAAAGGCAGTATAATTACAATTGATGCCCGCTAACTTTACGGTGCCATCAGCCACTCATAAAAAACATTGAAAAATAAAAAAAGATGAAAACATAAGAATATCCCCATCTCCATTCCACACACCACAGGTAGGAAAAGGAAAAAAAGTAAAAGCACGAAAAAAGACAAAAACAACAAAAAAGAAGAAAGGCTAAAACAAAAAAAAAAAGAAACAGGAGATAAGCAACAAAAAAAAGAATAAGAGAAAAAAAAAACAAAGAAAAAGGTAGAAATAAAAACAAAAACAGAAAAGGAGAAAGGGGAAAAAAAATTTTTTACTTTTTTTAAAAAAAAAAAGACAAAGGAGATAAAAACAAAAAAGAAAGGCAAAACAAAAGAGGAAATTAGGAAAACGAAAGCAGAAGAAAAAAAGGAGCCACAAAAAAAAAAATAGCAACTTGTCCAAAAAAACACTATCAATTGAAAAAAACACATCTCCCATTACAAAACCGAACAGTATAAAATACAAAAAAAACCATCTCCTCTTACAAACACCAACATACCACCTTCCAACACCCAAATTCCAACCTTCCCAACAACCCAACAGCGACCTACTCAACACATAGCTTCCCTTCACCAAACCAGGGTACCACTTCCACAAACCCCCACACCCACCAACCAAACCCCTACCTTCCTAAACACCCAATACTTACCAACACACATATTCGCCTGACCAACACCCATCTTCGCCTTCCCAACACCCTCTTCCCACCCCCTCCCCCAACCCCATCCCTTTTTCCTTGCCAAACACCTTCCCATTATCCCTTCACAACACACAATTTCTTCGCACCTTCCAAACACCCATCTCGCCTTCCCAACACCCATCTTACCCTTCCACAACATCCCCTCTTCCCCTTCCCACACCCACTTTCCCTTCCCAACACCCCCTCTTCCACTTCCCACCCCTCTCCCTTTCCCACAGCCTCCCCCTCAAACACCATACTCCCCCTTTCCAACCTCAATCCCCTTCAAAAACACTTCCCAACAACCCAAGCCCCCTTCTCAACACCCATTTCCCCCTTCTCAAAACATTTCACCCTTCTCAACACTCATCTCCCCTTCTCAAACCCATCTTCCCCATCTCAACACCATTCTCGTCTTCCCAAACCCATCTCCCCCTTCCCCCCCCAACACACATCTCCCGTCTTCCTAATCCATCTCCCCTTCTCCTAAATCCCAATCTACCCCTTCCCAACAGCCATCTCCCCCTTCCAATATCATCTCCCCTTCTCAACACTCCAGCTTCCCTTTCTCAACACCATCTACCCCTTCCCAACACCCCGTCTCCTTCCCAAAACCCCATCTATTAAGACTTCCAACACCATATCCTCCCTTCCCAACACCATCTTTCCCTTCCCAACACCCTCTCCCCCTCCCAACACCCGTCTTCCCCTTCCCAAACCCCCTATTCGCCTTCCCAACACCCGTTCATTCCTCCCAAACAGCCCATTCCAATTGAAAAAAACTCTAAAAATTAAAAAAAAAACAGAGGACACTTAACAAAACCGAAACATATCACATAACAAACCATATAATCTACATTACACCAAACAAACAAGTTCCAAGTTAACAACACCAATATTACACTGAACAACTTTTCTCCTTGTACAAACAGGCATTTGCAACTTTAAAAAAACACAATATCCTTAAACAAAAAAAATTCCTAAACCAACATTATACCCATTACCAACACCCACATCTCCCCTCCCAACATCCACATTCTCACCCTCCCAATACCCACATATACCTTCCCAACACCCACACGCCCCTTCAAAAACACTAACACCCCTTACCAACACCATAAAACCCCTTCCCCACCCCATCTCCCCCTTCCCACACCAAACGCCTACGTACCCCTTCCCAACACCCATATCCCCCTTCCCACCACCCCAATTCCCCCTTCCAACACCCAAATTCCACTTCAACACCCCATCCTCCTTCTCAACACATCATCCTCCCCCTTCTCAACACTCATCTCCCCTTCTCAACAATCATCTCCCCGTCTAACACTCATCTCCCCTTATTCACCACTCATCTCCCCTTCTCAACACTCATCACCCCTTCTCAAAAACCATCTTCCCCTCTCAAAACCCATTTCTACTTCCCAAACCATTCCTCCCCTTCCAACACCCATCTCCACTCAAACACCCATCTGCCCCTTTTTACTTCCAAAACCCATCTCTTCCTTCCTAACCCCATTTCCCCCTCCCAACACCCATCTCCACTTCCCAAGAATCATCTCCCCTTCTCAACACCCAATCCCTTCTCAACACCCATCACCCCTTCCCAACACCCATCTACATCCCTCCCCCCACCCCATCCCTTAAGGATTTCCAACACCCATAGCCCTTCCCAAACCCATCTCCCCCCACCCACTCCCAGCACCACATCACCCTTCTCAACATCACCTCAGATTTGCTTATAAGGGATACAAACGACCCTGATTCGTGTAATTGGTCAAGTAATTGTATTAATGACTAGGTGAAATGCTATAGATTCATTTGTGTCTTGGCTAGATTTTATTTGTCACTCAAATAAGTTATTAAAAACCAAAAAGTTTTTTTACAAACAAAACCCTGGTTTTGTCCCTGCTAAACGGGGTGGCCGGATACCTCACACTCGGCATACTGCTGTGTGAGATTACTGGAGGAAAAGATATTGACGAGCACCACGCCCACCATGCAAAGGCAGCATGGCTGGATTGCCGCTATTAGCTCTCCATAGCTGAGACGCCCTTTTTTATAGGTTAGACCTTCTTTTCATTCTCCAGGGTACCAGGCTACCCTCCTCACATATTTTCCTAGAAAACCCAATTGGTTATGAATGGCGGTTATGCCGTCGACAACTCGTCCCTAGGAGACGCCTAGTCCTGGTTGTGGTTACCAGGATACCAAATTATATTCATGGACAAGATAAGGCAACCAATTGTGCGTCTGACGTAATTTGACGGTTCAGAACAAATTGTCGCCCGTTGAAGATAATCTGCGAATTAGTGAAAACAGAAGTTTACTACGTGAAGTATTTGTCCGTGCGTCGAAAAACCGACTCAAATAGGCATATTTTGCTTTTAAATCCATCATTTTGTTCGAAACAGGCCCTGGCCCACCACGAACATTCAACAATCACAGTCGAGCCGCGCTGATGCCAAATCTTGACATAGGCGCAATTGGTCGGGTAATTCTGTCCCTGACTTATAGCAGTCCTCAAATTTAAACTGGACCTAAGATAGGAATATGAATATAGAAAATAAGAAACTTTTTTTTCTTAGAATAAGAAAACATAATTTACATTTCTGGCTAAGGACATTATCACAGGTTTGTGATGATGCCTATAACAAGTATCAATAAATCGCTCTGTAAGTCTTGAGCTCAGACCCACCCTACCCACTATCAAAAATTTCAATCCCCATACGATAAAGAAAATGTTGTCGCCCCCTGATATAAAAAAAACCCACAAAATCGAGAACACATCCTCGCCCATACTCTGCTATAACCATAGCGCTAGCCTTAGAGGGTTTAAAGCATTAAGATTGGTTTTTCCAAGAGAAAGCTGGTAAAACTGTTGCTTTAAATCGTCAGTGAAATCAAATATATGGTAATTCTTAAATATATTTTGGTCAAAATGTGAAAAATTAAAGAAAAGGTAAAATTCTTATTGTAAACAGTTCAGAGTATTTATGAGTTGTCAAATTGTCAAATATTATTTCGGCCACTTATTGTTGTTCTATATACAGTGATTCCATTCTCATCAAGTAGAAAAACGTTGCTTGTACAGTGTTAATTAGGCCGTGATACGATTGCGATTTAACCATCTTTTCTACCAAATTCCAAGCCGCCCATGTAGAAAAAATCCATAGCAAGTCATGGTCAGTGGAGTATTCATGAAAGATAAAACATCAAATTACAAAAAATAAAAAACTTTTGAGAAAAAATAAACACTTTGCATTTAAAGCTATAAAATAAAGTAGGTATCTCTGACTTAAGAGACCATGCCTTTAAACAATCACATTTCATGCAGTGGCATCCAAGTCAATCAAGGATAGGGGAAGGTAAAATTAGTATCAAATCATTCCGGTAATCTACTAAAGCAAGTTCTAAACGGGGCCAAATGCTGGAAAAATTTGCCAAATTACATTATTTGAGCAAAATTTAGATCCCTCAAAAATATTACGAAAGTGCATAATGTTATCCCACCCCCCCTTTTATCCCGAAATTTAAGATGCAGGCAGCTTATATTATTCAATGAATTTTAAAATGAGTCAGGTATTTTAGACTTAAAGAGGACATTTTCCAATGAAATGGATGTACTAAGGACTTCTATGCATTTAATATGCATATAGAAAAGGGAAATAAGTACGGTTAGGCCGGTTTAGAGGGTATCACTCGGATTACTTATATCCCTTACGTGTTAGAGAGTCTAGAGAAAAATGACTAGCAACTGACGATCACTGCAAAAAAGGAGGTAGCTGATGGTGTGTGTTAGATCTGGAGCATTTTTGAAAAATGGCAAAAAGTATAGGGATTTCAGGATGTAAAACTATTTCCTTGCAACGTCAATATATGTACAGGGGAAAAGTATTCAATCCTTCAAATGTATGTTATCAGAAGAGAACTGTATACATACAAAACTATCAACACTAATACTGTTTGATGGATTTCTTAAAATCAATGCAAATTTATAATCTTGTCATAGACAAGTTCAGAGTATAGTAGGGTGTTGTATACATTTTCCAATGATACACTAAAATGTCCAGTAGTACTTCAGGTAAGAAGAAGTATCTAGTGAGTGTTTTTACGCCTCAAGCTATACCTTAATTATGCTTTTTTCTACAAAGGGCGTGACCTTTATGTCAATGTAACTCATTAACTGATTAACTTGAATAGTTACGCTTTGACGAATACCTATATACATCCAATGATTGCAATGCGACCTATATAAGCCAAACCTGAGCGAAAATCAGTTATTCCGGGAAAATGGTACTTGTGAAGAAAGGACCTACGCTGAGGGATGTGATATACCCCCAAAATTCCTAATGAGTTTTTTTTTTTATCATGTATACAGGTCACCACTACACGGGTTTCATTTTGATATCTTCTGTTGGAGAAAATTATTAAGTAACATTGAGTTACCTTAAATATGCCAATGGTCAATGAAAAGTGGAGTAATGGTTGTTAGGTTAATCCAGAAAATAGTATGAGAACGAGTCTAATCTATTCTGTAAAATGTTCTTTGATACTATAAACTTTTAACATTTGAAAACTATCGAAAATATACATATAAATCAAATATTAAATAAATTAAAATTTAATATAAAAATCAGCAAAGTGGGGCTTTGTTACTCCAGAAAGGGAACTTTTACACTCAAATTAGCCCACTGTACTACTGTTTGGGAGAAAATTTGGTAGTATTAGTTATTTATTTTAAAACAAAATTTGATTACTAAAATACATTTTACATACAAAATTATCAATTAACCTTAAATTGATCTCAGCTGACCTCATTTGACTCCTAAATGACCCCTAGGTTGACCTCTTGACAGATTTATAATCTTGTCAAAGACTAGTGTAGGGTAGGGTGTTGTATACACTTCCAATGATACTATATGTCTAGTAAGTACTTCAGGTTAAAAGGAGAGCCAGAGACCTGCATGGGGTGATCTTAATGAGCGCTTTTCTGCATCAAGAATACATATAATAAGCCTATATACATAAGTTGCGTTGACCTTAAGTCAAAGTAACTCATTAACCCATGTAAATTTGAAAGTATTGCTTCTGACTAATATATCAAAAAATGCAAATGTTGCACAATATTAAGCCAAAAAAAAAACTGAATGGAGACGAATTATGAAAAAACCCAGAATTGTGGGGAAAATTGTACTTGTAGATGAAGACCAATACCGAAAATACCCCAATCCTTAACAACCTTGTGACCTTTGACCCCATGTCACATCAGGTTATCTATGCCATATATGCAAAGAGAATGTCATTTTTGGTATATCCTCTGTTACAGAACAAATGATTAGCTATTTATTAGTACATAAATATGCCATTTGGTCAATGAAAATGAGCTATAATGGTTGTTTGCTACCCATAGAAGGGAAAATGAGTACAGGTACAGGCCTGCTTCTGTAAAGTGTGATCATTTGGATATCATAAAACTATTATTTCTTTGAAACTATCAAACTATTGCGCAGTCAAAGAATCAAATTCCTTCAAATTTAATTTTAAAAAAAAAAAAAAAAAATGGGCCTTTTTACCCAAGAAACCAGAACCATTATAGGACTCAAATCTATCAGCAGTAATATTATGGAAGAAATTTAGTCGTAGTAGTATCTTAAAACCAATTTTGATTATCAAAATACATTTTTACATCCCAAAATTACAAATTAACCTTAATTGTGTCTCCGATGACCTCATTTGACCTCTAGATGACCCTAGGATGACCCCTGCAATTATAATCTTGTCATAGACTAGTTGTTAGGTGTAGAGTAGGGTGTGGTATACACTTTCCAATGATACATGATATTCCAGTTATTACTCAGGTAAGGGAAGAGAGAAGTTATCTTAATGAGCCACTTTTACGCCTCAAGCGATGAACTAATATGCCTTTTCTACAAAGGCCTTGACCCATTAAATCAAGGTTGTAACTCATTAACCATGTGAGTGAACCGTACTTGCTTCTAATACTACTTATATACATCAAGAATGCAATTCAGTCATATTGAAGCAAAAAATAAAAAAAATAAAAAAAATAAAAAAAATAAAAAAAATAAAACATTCTATGCCAAAAATAGCCAAAACTTAATGATCTTGTGACCTTTGACCCAGGTCAACATAGGTCACCAGAAGAAGGGGTTTATTTTGACATCCCCTGGTAGAGAAAATTATTAGCTATATATGGTACATAAAATCATACCAATTGTTCAATGAAAAGTGGAGATTATGGTTTGTTTTGCTACCCCTACCCATTATATTTTGCGGGTGGCGTTAGCAAGGCCTCATCCACGATTGGCTCTCAAAGATCATCACCCAAAAATATATATGGGACAATATTCGCGTTGGGAACATCAAAATTCTTCAATAGACATATTAGCTTTACAAATATGTAACTTAAAAAATATACCTTTTGGTGCATGGGGACCCCCCTTGGCCACTAGACTAATAGTTCATTGATCTCTGTAGATTGTAATTAAAAATGCAGCTTCGTAATGTGTTGCAAGAATATAAAAATTCGGATGTTTTTACATGGCGATTGCCATTCACTTCTCACCGCTCCCGATGAACCAGAAGTAGCAAAGCCAGATTGTGTTTATAAGAGATGGCCAGGCGGGTGACACTGTGTACAAAATGCATAGACGATTCGCAGGCTGTCATGCGCCACCATTTACGATGTCACCTAATTATTTATTCAGTATGACGTTAGACCGGGAATGACGCCACGGTACAACGCCACGCAAGACCCCCCGGCGATCCATAAGTCACATTATTTCATCCAGTATGATTTCACTTAGTTGATCGAGTGTCATATCTCGCTGTATTAAGTGTTAGAACAAGGCGGTTCTCCAAACCCCCCACAGGGTCGCCTGCCCTGGTGCGCGATCACTTGCATTATGATGCAGTTTGGCAAATGATGATAGGAAAGTTTGAAGTAAATCGGGCATAGTGTTTAGCCAGCAGAGTTTGTAAAAAAGTGTAACCAAATGTATGAAAAATACATTGCAGTTGTTGGACTGCTAGTGTCGTATGCCATGGCGGTTTTATGAATGGGGTCAAAGGTGACATGAGGTCACCATGGTGACATACGGTCACCAAGGTCAAATGGGGTCACTGAGGTAACGTGGGGTCACAAAGGTGCATAGGGTCCCAAAGGTCACATGCGTCACCTGGGGTCACCAAGGTCACAAAGGTCACAATGTCACATGGGGTCACCAAGGTAACACAAGGTCACGTCACCAAGGTCACACCAACCTACCCCCGAAGCATCCCACCCTGCCCTCTCCTGACACACCCAACCCCCTCCCCGTTGATCCCACCGGATGCTCCCCGGCACCACCGATTTGTGAATGGCCAAAGATGACATGAGGTCAGACAGGTTACGTTGAGGTCACCAACGGTCGCATGGGGTCACAAAGTCCACCAAGGTCACATGCAGTCACCAGGGTCACACAAGCTTCACCAAGGTCACTGAGGTCACCCCGCCACTCGCCGACGCACCCACCCCGACGCACCCACCCCGACGCCACCCACCCCGACCCCACCCAGATGCACACCACCCCGCCCCCTCCCGAGCACCCCAAACCCCGACCCGATGCACAACACCTCGCCACTTAACCCCCACCCTTCACCTAAACCTATGATTCCCCCACAAACAAGACTGTATGATCTAGTAGTTTCATTTGCAAAGGAATTTTGCATATCGATGACTATTTTAGCGATATTTACAGCAATTATGCATATTTAATAGCTCATTTGCATTACCTAAGCCGTGTATCAGGACTTTCCAAATGGCAAAGAAAAAGCGCACCATAATGGGTTTTCGTGCAGTGAAGGACTTTTTTTTGCATATCTGATGTACGGTTTCAAAAGATAGCGATTACACTGATTTTTGATATCAATTAGCTCATTTGCAAAATGTAATCGCCGAAATATGCCCAAACATCTAATCAGGTCGAGAACTCTTTTAACCCGCTTCCTTCCACCACGTACATCATTATACGCATTACAGAATCCCGATCTTGCACACAGGCCTGCATGGAGGGGGTTGTCATTTTGATCGGCCAAAATAAGCTAATTAATATTCAGGAATATGCACTAATGCAGCCAAAAGATATTACATAATATTGTGCCCTCATTTTATAATTTACCAAGTGTGAAGGAATCGGGCATAGTACTTAGCCAGCAGAGCATTCAAAAAAGGTTAACGAAATGTCTGAAAAACTATGCAAATAAGGTATTAAAGTCAATGAATAGGCAAATAATGGAGCCAAAAGCTACACAATTATTGCGGCACTCACTCTATGCCTCATGAACATCGTTCAGGCGACATAACAATTGGGTTATTACTTTGAAACTTTATGGCCAGTTTTACTGGTAGCCAAAACTTTTGTAAGGGGACAAAGTTTACATATTATGAAATAGCCACGGGTGCTCGGGCTTTTCCGCTACGATACCCCTACTATTTTACTCTCCTAAGAGGTAGGACGGAAGGACGCGCTACGGAACGAGCTATATGGAAAGTACATAGAATAGATAGTGGGATCTTTGAGCAAAAAAAAATTATAACATTTTCATTCTGACCTGTGCCAGGCTGGCACCATTTTGCCACATTTTTTTAATGAAACAATGTCACAAGGCTACTGACCGTGTGATAGAAACTGCTTCTGAAAGTGTTTTTTAGCAGAGCGGGGAAAATTATTCATTTTTCAACCATTACTTCATAAAAGAAACTCTGTCATATATACCATACGATGATACTCGTTTATACGTCTAGAAAAATTAGCTCTCATTGGGATGGCATACTCAAATTCCAGTTGCAGGGCCTTCTACGACTTCTTGGGGCTGCGTCGTCTATCCATTTTCAACAAAATGTCCCGAAAATGCCCAAAAACTTGGACCAAAAACGGTGTATCTTCAGCATAGATTCGGACTGCCACAATGTAGTATCACTCACACAACATGCACAACCAAAACAACAGCAGTGATTTAAAAATCTACTCGCCTCATTTCTCTATTTGCCAAAAAATTTGCTCCTTTTTCCTTATTTCGGCACAAAACCACCACCATCTTGTAATCCAATATTGAAGATCAAATATCTTTTGAACTGAATTCTTAATTTGGGTGAAGTAAATTATGAAAATGTTGGAAATTTTATCTACTTGCGATAAAAACACTGCCGATGGCATTTAACTAATGTCCATCAGACGGGGCCTGTTGACTTGAAATGGCAGTTCGATTCGGTCCAAACCAGTGCCGGTCCCAGTCAGTCGGTTCATGCCATTCGGCGGTCACAATGGGAAAACGCGTCCGTGTTGTTAACCATAACGTGCTTGTAAACCTACTTCTGTCTGTTGTCGAATTGAAGTTTTTTATTTATTTTTTATTTTTCATTTATATTATTATTTCTTAGGTCAACAGTGCTTCGTCGTAAGACTTGACGAAAGTGAGTGAATAATCCTTCCTTAAGCACAACTGAGGGTTAACCATATAGTTCTAGGGTTTAAAACCCAGTTAGGAGCGCGCAAATCGAGAAAATGTCCGTTAAGAAGTCTCAGAAAACTACCAATTTGAAAGTCTCGCAAACCAAGGAAACTATTGAGAGTTTCGCAATCACTATCGAGATAGCAGATACGTCTAGGAACTGGATGTGCTATCGATAGGCCCTGTATGTACGAAGCCAAGCCTCTTGCACCCTATTGTATATCAATCCCTGCCATGCATTGGAGGTAATAAATCTAAAAGATTATGTCATTGGTTGTACACACATCAAACTGCTTCAATGTTGTACCATGGTTGGATATACGATTGGCTATAGCAACTAGCTGCACGGGGGGGAAAATAAGTAAATGCTGTTACCAAATTGTAAATGGAGGAACATTTAAAATAATTATTATGATCCCTAGATCTCCTTGAGAAAGCTTATTCCACAAAAAGTTGAGTCGATCCCGATCTTGCGGTTTGCTTTATGAGCAATGCTTGGTTCCATGGTCCCATAGTCATTCGTTTACGGACAGGAAAATTACAAAATTGCGAAATTGCTTACAATGAGATGCGACTTAAATTTTCACTTAATAAAATTAGGTTCAACTGGATATTACTAGGCTACGGTTTCAGATGATCTAAAAATATAAACATTTTACCTTTTTAAATGATTGATATCTCAAATCTACCCCCAAATCTAAACCTGTAGATTTCACAGTGACGTAATAAACTGTTAAACGGAATTTTGGAAACACTTACTGTAACGCAGGGTAATCATGATTTTATATGGGTCCGAACTGATGGGAACCGAAACTGGTTTTGGGACCGACTCGACCAGAATCGACCTGCACCCGTTTTACTTGCATCCCATAGGCCCACAAAAAGCTGGGGCCCTGACAAGACTCTTCCATTGATTACGTTACACCTCTTATGCTAACCGATGGAATTGCATGAGGTATAGGCGCTCTCAGGGGGAGTGACGGTAATATCGGAATCTATTCTCAGAACTGGTTGGGAAAAAGCCAGATTTGTAAAGAAACGAGCCATATTTGGTAAAGAAGCACCATATATGCATTATGGAGGATTTTGGCGCATTTATCTCTCAATTATAGTTATTGAACATGTTTTTTGAATGCATCACTATGCGTTTACATGAAGTTTTGGCTCGATGAGCCACAGCGAGATAAACAAGCGGTAATACAAATAGCGAAATGTGTATACTCAAACGAGTGGAAATGGTCTACCAGCGAAGGCTGGAAGCGTTTGTAGGGGATTCGTTGGCACGATCCAATAACACCCGTACCCTCCTCGAACCCGATTCGTAGTAGAACGCACGGGAAAAAAATAGATAACAACAAAAGAAGCTTAGACGAGGAGGTTGTGGGATTAAAATCCACATCCTCCCTCGCTAGAGTAGTGGATAGGAGCGCGATTTATAATGCAGGTTCGAACAGGTTTGAATCCAACCATGGCCTTTAAAAAAAATGTAATTTCAAATTATTTTAGAGAGATGAGACCAGTTTACTAAGTCCGGGTTGGAAATACGAGGTACAAAACGTTAAGGAACAGTAACCCGTTCCACGTACCTGCGTTTTTTTTTTTTTTTTTTTTTATAGCACTGTATGCAGTGTTCTACATAAGTCCGTTATAACAGGTACCTGCTGAATAGCATCTACCAGTTATGACAGGTTCCTGCTATGTGAATGGGTTCTCTGATTTTATTTTTTAAACCTTTCTAGGAACAAAGTTTAATATTTCGATAGAACCCACATTACATATTCTTATCTTACGAAACAGTTTCGAGAAGATTTGCGATTTGAAAAATCTACTGGAAACATTCTTTCAGGTACCACACTCAGCATGTGTGGATTTTATGGAAAATAAAGCTTAGAGGGAATTCAAAATTGTTTTCAAGTTGATTTGATAAAAGGTACATTATGTTTTATACTCTAAATTAAGTCTTCAAATCATGTCATATGTGAATGCGGACGTCTTATTTCTGCTCCCCGA